>QVRM01005991.1:0-109684 GCA_003439945.1 Dermanyssus gallinae
TTCTATGTGGGTAGTTTACAACACATATCTGTATTACGTTTAGAAAAATGCATTTGTTAGCTGAGGTTGGCCACTAACCCGCACTTTCTAGCAATTTTTAGAGTGGATTATTAAAGTGGTTTATGCGCTCTACCGCCTTCATAAAATTAATCTAATTTATTGTAGAACTCTGCCAGTTTGGTAATATGCCGTTTTGATTTCAAGTTAGTTTTTTACATCATTATTTCCAGTGGGTTCACAGAAATCCGAGAGGCAATATTTTTCTCTAAACTGCGGTCAGTTAGAAACGAAATAATAGCTGAGTAAACGTCTACTTAATTTTAATGTGATCTGACAGTACATTTAACCGACTCAACTATCTGACTGACATCTTTATAGTTGTCCCAAATAGAAGAGTTATTTTGCATTATTCATTACTTGCCTATACCAAGAACGGAGGGGTTGCTCATAACAAGGACGACGTTTTACCACTCGGTTTACCACGGATGGGTTAATCAGCGTTATTCAAGATGCCACTTACTGCTGGCGGTTAATCCGCATTTTTTTCAAATTCAAGAGTTCACTAAGGTCCTGGCTCAGTCGCAGAGAACATTGACAACACCTGTGTTCTTTTTTGCGGCCTGTTGTCCTCCGCCTCCCCGAGAGTAGGAAGGATGACCGGTCATTGGCGGTGATCATCCGGCAAAACCTTCTCAATTTGGTGATGAGAAACGGTTTGAGCCTGGCTTTTGCCCCCAGCAGCGGACAGTACTGTTCGGCTAGTCACTACCAAGCTCTCGGAAGACAACGTTTCTTGACGGATAGGGTCTTAATCTCAGAAGAAACGCTGGCACCAACGCCCAGCAAGACGGCTTTGCTGCTGGATAAGCACCACCCGCGTCTTCACTTCTGTTTGGCCTAGCCCTCCTCCGTGCCCTTGTCATCAATCACATCAGCAAACAATGTTCGGTCTGCCATAGAAACGTTTTTACAAAGCTTAGCTGCGGGCCTCTATTATACTAGGACCACGGCTTTTAAAAGACGTGCTGTCCCCTACTCTATGTCGCTGTCCTGGCCCAAGTCGTTGATTTTCTTCGCTGGGGCTCGTTTCTCCCCGAATAGCGACCGCTCAACTTTAAGGCCCGATTTTTTGCCCTCAAAAAGAAAGATGGCAGCGTGAAGCTCATCGCCTGCTCATCCACAATCCAAAGGATGGGTGCAAAGATCGGCATTAATAAAAGCAAGGCAGACATATCACGTATTCGGAGTGAGGTTTCTGGCAAAATACGTTAAATTAGTAGAGATGGCACAACGTGCTAATAAACGGAAGCAAATAGAGAGACCGATAGAAACATCGACTGATAGAAGTCAGAAACGACTTGGTCTCACGCTGCAAAACTGTAGATAAACTGTAAATGACCTGGAGGACCTTTTGTTAAGGAGATGTCTGAATGTTACATTATTTTATCTTAAACAACATTCTGAGAGACTCTTCTCCGGCTCAACATAGCGCGGTAGAAAATCATGGTCGACTCCGTCACATGAAAGATATGGCGACTTGTTTTCAAAGCGAAGATCACCAATGCGGTTTTGTTGCATCTTATTCAAGTCTGTTTTCTCATCACACATTCCTTGGTCGTCTAAATAGGGCCTCCTCTCGCCGACACAATAAGGGTTACAAAAAGGTCGACCGGATGTATGGCCAAAGGGACCTTCGGCCATACAGTGGTGGTTACTAACTCGGTGGCCCTGCGCGTCTTCTGATGAATTCTGTTCAACCCCGACGTTGAGAAGCTAAAGGGGTTGAGTATACACTCGCACTGGAACGCCGCAAACTACCCTGTGGGAAAGAAAAATTGTCCCGTATTGTCTTTCCTTGGTAGAAGTAGTCGCTAAGTGTAAAATTACTACACAATGGGCACAGTCAAAACCGCTTCTAATGAAAATACTGATTTGTCTAACTCAGTTATAAAGGGTGTGGCATATTGCCAGATCTCCGTTATTTAAGGGCAAACACGATGACGAAAGAACTGATCCTAATCTTCACCGACAAATGGCGTCAGAGCAGACGCTCAAGATCTTCTGTATGCTAATCGTTAAAAGGATTGCAAATGCAGCAGAACATGCCCTGCCTCCGGAGCAGTTCCCTTTAAGGAGGAGCATGGAGACGCTCTCCATATTTGTTTGGACTCTGCGCCGATCGTGGAAATGCTTCTGCTTAGGTGGCATATGTCCGTGATGAAATTGCATAACCAATTCTCTGGAGAATGGCGACTCACAATTTCGGAAGCAGAAAGGGCGGTGAGAACGCTCGACGTTGTCAAGTCTCTTTATTTGTAAGCCGGAAATGACTAAAAAGACCGGCACGTGTATACCAGGTACAAAATACAAGGGTTCCTCTTACATCTAAAATACATTTTTTTATCTACTTCTCATTCATTAGTTTTATTTTATTTTGTGGTTACAGTGGAATATGAATAACTAATTACTCTTGGGCTTGTGAGGGGTGCTACCAATCGAGCTTATCCTCGAGGCAGCCCCTCATTGTGCCCTTAATTGCTGCCGCATTGCCGCGCTGAACCGCCAGAGATAGCCGCTGGAGTAGAAAGTTGAAAGCTTTTTTGTCCCCCGTCGTGAGTTCAATTCGTTTGCCAATCTTCTGTAAAAGCGACCATGCCTCAGGACCAGGCCCCCGTAGTGTCTCCAATACTAGTGGCACAAAAATCAACTCGTTGGTGAGCTGGGCGTATTTGTTGGTCTTCAGACGTTCAGTCTTGCGTGCTGCGGAGCCAGCGGCCGATCCGCTAGCCTCCATGTTCGAGGGGGCGAGCGTGTCGGTGACTGTAGCATCCCAAATAAGCGCCTTTCTCCTTTCAAAAGGGATAAGCGTGAGACCGTCAGGCCCTTTTCCGTCGCTTCTCAGGAGACCGGTTGGCTCTCGAATGCATGGCAGTAGAGCTGACCTTAAAGCCCGAGCGGTAATCTTGTTAATCTTGCTGTGACGGCTTTGACGTCCTTCACTTCTGTTGCAGGATAGCCCGTGGGTTCCGCAAATGTCCACTTGTGCTCCGCACGGACACCGGTGTTCCTCCGTTAGTCTTGTTCCCAACCTCAAGCCGATGCACAGACGAAAACTTTTGTGATCATGTAAAGTGCCAAGGTTTGAGGAAGGGATGGCTTGGAGCCATTTGCTAGCCCCTTTTTGGACAACTGCCTGTAGTCGGGCTATGTCTGCTGTGGACAGTGCATCGGACAGTAAACGCTGATATTTCTTGGATACTATGAGATCGTCATAGGACTTCTGCAGGTGTTTGTTTGCCTCTGGGAGTATGCCTGCAAGGTTCTCGAATCTTGTATCAGCAGCTTCTTTGGCATCCTGGAAAGCCTGCAAGGCTATGGCCGGGCTGATGTGCTGGACTGTAACTTCTGAGGCGTGTAATGAAGCAACGTGACAGCTGGCTGCCAGATCTGCTGCAGAGCTGATTCCCAAACTTCCGAGTCTAAGAGGAAGGGTGGCTTAAGCCCAGTTGTTGTCGGCTAAGTTTAGATTGAGGTGGACACTAAGGCTGGTCCTAAGGCTATTGTCTAACTCCCACAGCAGATCCTGGTTTGCTCCGACGTCCTTGCTGCGGAGGCAGTGAATAATTCTTGATGAGCCCAAAGATGATTTTAATAGGTGATATGCGCTATGGGGATTAAGCAGGTTTAGCCGGTTTAGGCGAGAGCAAAGGCTCTTTATCCTACCTGCGAGTTCTGGGTGAGTGGCGGCCGACCCCACAGGGGACCCTAAGAGAGTCATATCTGCTGCCTCGACTTGTTTGCACCTCGGAAGAAGTGCCTCAAAGGCGGATATGTTCGGCTGGCCTTTGTAAATAATTTCGCACTTCTGGGGGTTGAGCTCAAGACCACTCTTCTGACCGAAGTCAAGAACTCTCTTGATATCTGCCTGTACCACAAATGCTTCTCCCCCAATGGTGCCATCGTCTAGGTACCAGATATTTAAGGGGAACTGGATAGAATTGAAGAACTCGTGCCGCTGCACAAGAAAATTGTTCTTTCACTAAATGAGAGCTCTGAACTGGACCTGTAGGTTTGGTCAACTAAGGAGGCTGCCTCTGGCCAATCCGTTTGTATAGTTTTTAGTATGTGGTCGCGACGGACCTGGTTAAAAAGCATTCTTAAAATCGAGCTTGGCGGCAAAGAAATTGTTGGGTGCGCTACACATAAAAGTTCTTGTTGTGTGAATCACTGCTTCGATGCCATTAGGCGTATTGAAGCCAAGCCGGTGGGCCCCAAGCTTTTCGCACACGATATTTGTTGCTAGTTTGACAGTGATTTTTGCCGCAATCCTCCAAAAGACTGAGGAAATGACCATGGACAAAGTGACCCACTCGGCTTTTTAATTACGATGAGGCGGCCACCAAAAATAATAGGGCGGATAGCCTCAGGCACTGTGCCACTTCTAATAATGTCAATCACTTTTGTTAAATCACATAGTAGACCACTGGCGATATTTGTATTGGTCGTGGCAATGAGGTCTCTGAGATGGCGCGGCCGCAGGCCGTCCATACCGGCGGTTGATTCTGCCGCAAAGATTCGTACGGCCTCGCGAACCTCTTCTAAACTGGTGACTAGCGGCTCGGCGTGTGATAGTCTTGGTGGCACGTCAAGGTCGGCCGGTTCTCTAGGGTGTTTGGAAGTCATTTCCACAAACGCCTCGGCTGTGCAAACAGGACTTCCCACCGAAAGCAAAGCTCTCGCAGCGCCTCCGATGTCGCCTTCGCCTAGTAGCCTGGTTGCTCGTCTAGCGGCGGCTTTGTCCTAGTTAGGTCGCTTGTTCCAGTGCTTCCTTGGGACCAATTCGGGTGGAGGCCCGCGACCTGATCTATGTTCCTCGATTCTGTCTCTGAGGTATGTGGTCCAACTAAGATTGTTCTGTTTTCGTGATGGAGCTCTGAGAACTGTATGCGCGAAAATCAGTAGGTTGGCTATGCGCGTCATTGTTTTGATGCACGAGTGAAAGTGTGTCGGCCAGCGCTACCGCAACCGCAGGACAGACACTTTTAGGGATGGTGTCAAGCCGTTTGTATGTCTTTGTGTACTTGGCGAGTTTTTTGTGCAGGTGGGTTACATCAGTGTTGCCGACAGGATTGCTGACGGGGGGAAAAAATGGGTGTTCAATGTTCGAGTGTGCTGCCGTCATGTGCCGTTTGATTCCTCTTCTTGTAAAGTTCCGTTGGCAATGCGTGCAAGTAACCCTGTTGTACTAAGAAGCGGGGCTTAGGTTCCCTGTATCCGACTCGAGGCTGGATAAATGGTCTGTCTGCGGGAGGTTGTCCGAGTGGCTCGGACGGCTTTATTTTCGGAGGCGTCTTGAGGCATAATGTTTTAGCTCGACAGATTTCTTCACTTCAAAAGCTGATAACAGCCTGATGACTGGACCGAGAAGGTCTGCCTTGCGAAAGGAACGCGCCCTCGATGGCGACAAGTCCACCCAAGTAGTGCCGGGAGCTCGACGATATTCCGCCTGGCGCGGGCGCATTCTGCGTCGGCGATGCGTCGGTTTCAAGGCCTTAAGTGGGGCAAGCGTAATAATCTTATCGGACGTTCCATCCGACCTAGAAGCAACGATCTCACGGACCACTGAGGCATAGGAACGAGGAGCGTTCTCACCTGTCTCGCATGGTGCCGGATTCGTCCGAGTCGCCGGTTTTTTCTACAATAGTGGCCGCCGGGTAGTCGGAGTGGATCTGACGAAGGACTCGTGCTCCGGTAATAATCTTGCTCTTTTCCCACGCAATGGCGTAGATCGGACACGAAGGAGACGCTGATCTGTGTGCACCTCCACAGCTTGCGCATTTTGGAGCACTTTAACAGTCCTTGACTAGATGTCGGTTACTGCCGCAGTTCACACATGCTACTTGACCGCTGCAAGAAGATGCGTGATGACCTAAGCGCTGACATTGTAGCATCTTGAAGGACGTGGTGGCTTGACTGTCACTGCGTGGGTCTGAAAGCCAAGATATACGGTGGCCGGCGGGGCTCCCTTGAACTTGAGCAGCACCTTTCGTGTAGGGATAGCAGCCTGTTGTGGGCCGAGACCTGCTCGTCTGCAAACGCGTTTGACTTCTATGACACCGGCGGAGCTAAGTTCCTGCAGTATCTCTCCTTCGTGAAAGTCTGGGCTAACATGGTTAATGGCACCCCAGATGTTGTCGATAGTTTTTGATGCTGCTTTGACTCGCATCCTAGCTAGTTCAGTGATGCACATCAGTTTACGTGCGTCCTCACGCTTATCGACGGTAGCCGAGATTTGTCCATTCTGTGCCGAGATGTTAGCGTCTGCCACTTTTAGGTGTAGGTCCTTGCACATCCCAAATACATTGCCTGGCAATGAGCTGCTGGTGTTAGTAGCCTGCACTGAGGCTTGGGATTCGCTACTCGGTCTCGCGCGTTTCACCCCAAGTTGTCGGCTTTCCTTATTGTCAGTAGCTACCGTTTCATTATCACTTTTGCACATGGGCGATGCGGTTGTCTTTGCAGTAGCACGATTTGCCTCCATGTTGCTTTCTACTGAGGTGGTAACCGCCCTCAATCGTGATATATCAAGCGAGTCTGGTGGTTTATGCTGGCCGGATATCACAACCTTTAGCATGCCTGTGCCGTAAGCTTTAAAATACAAAGCAAGCAAATGCTCCAAAATAAATAAAATTATTAAATTAAAAATAAATAAATAATATTAGGTTAGAAAAAAGAAGCGTGCAGGCTTAATTATTGAACCCGGTGCTGTTAGGTTGTACACGATAGCGCTGCCACTACGCCACGACAGCCTGATGCTTCGAGTGTTCTCCGAGCTACAAGTGTCTTAGCCAGTAACTACGAGTGTTCGGTCTACGATGACAATGGAAAATCGAACTCGGTCAGCTGGAGGGTTCAAAAGGAAACCGGCTCCTCAGGGTTCGCATCCAAACTGTCTTCGAGCGCGTCGGTTCACCACTCGAGTGTTCACTACACACACAGTCGATAGTGCGACTATCACTGCCAGAAGCACAGCCAAACCACACGAATCACACCGTTTTACGGGAGCCGACGGAAACACGACCGCACTCTACCGAATCGAACGTTCGGAAAAGTTTGTAATTTAATCTTATTGTACATATATACTGTTTTTCACTGCGACAGCCGACTGCAATATATACGCTCTACTTAAGTAAATTGTACTTAATCCGAGCAAGATGGCTTAGTGGCAAAGCCTTTGCATTGCCTTCGGGAGGACTGGGTTCGAGACCCAGACCGGCCACTCTTAAATTGGTTTGCATGGTTCCCAATTTAGACAAGGTAAATGCCGGAGTGGATGAAACTTAGCCATGACATGACGGCGGAGATTAAGAACTATTCGACTGACGGGCGTTTCCCCGCTGAAACTCGATTGATACGAGCTGCAGTAGGTACTCTTCGCGGTGGCGTAATCTAGGGGACTAGTGCACTGGTAGTGGTTGTCATCTACTGGGGTGTCGCCGGTTCGATCCCTGTTGAGCAATACTCATTGATAATAGATGATAAAGCATATCACTGAGAGTCAGCGGCCATGCTGTCAAAAGGACTGTTGGGGAAACCCTAGATATCTTAACATGTCCAGCCCTCGGTGCATTGCAGATATACAGGTAGTTCAACAAGTTCTTAAAATGAGCTTTTCAGAATTCGAATTTTGGCGCGCTTTCACCGTTATTGGAAACGGCAACTTTTCGACTGCCAGCAGTCAAAATATTATGGTGATTGGCCGTTGCTATTTCGTTTGATCGCTTTTCCCGTGCAACACATCGGCGTGATTTTGAAAAATGGAGAAAAAAGAGTTTCGAGTAGTTATCAAGCATTTTATTTCAAAGGTTGGAATGCGATTCAAGTGAAAACTGAGTTAGACGAGGTGTACGGTGACTCTGCGCCATGTTTTGCCACTGTTTCCAACTGGATTAATGAGTTAAAAAGAGGTTGCAGGAGCACCGGGATGAACTACGTTCAAAACGCCCAAAAACGGCAACTGATTAGGAAAACGTGGAAAAGGTGCGGAAAATCGTTGCCGCAGATAAGCGAGTGAACATTAGGGCGATAGCGGAGGCCTTGGGGATCAGTTTGGGTAGTGTGCATTTCATCCTGCACGAAAACTTGAAGATGAAAAAGCTCAGAGCAATATGGGTGCCGCAATTGCTTAACCAAGGCCAAAAAGACGCGCGTGTTTCCGCTTCACAGCAAAATTTGGCCAAGATGTCGAAAAATCTGTCGGATTTTTGGCGCAGATTCGTGACCGTCGATGAAAGCTGGGTCCATCACTACACTCCCGAGACCCAAGAAACATCTCGTCAATGGTGTGCACCTGGTGAAGGACCTCCGAAGAGGGTGCGGACAACGGCATCGGCCGGAAAGATGATGGCTACGGTTTTTCAAGACCAACGTGGAATAATTCTGGTCGACTACCTTGAGAGCGGTAAAACGATCACGGGAGAATATTATGCAAAACTGTTGGACTGCCTGAAGCAAGAACTCATCGTGAAACGGCCCGCTTTGCAGAAGAAGGTTGTCCTGTTTCACTAGGACAATGCTCCCGCACACAAGTCGCGGCAAGCAACAGCAAAACTGGCCCAACTGAGGTTCGAACTTATTGAACAACCTTCCTATTCTCCAGACCTGGCCCCCTCTGATTATTTCCTCTTCGGACATTTGAAGAATAGTCTGTCAATGCCTATTTTCAGTCTAAAGACGCGGAATTCTACTCAAGAGGTATAAATGCTCTGAAATCTCGGTGGGAAAAGTGTATTGAGCTTCTCGGGGAGTATATCGAATAAGAAAAAATTAAAAACAAGATTTGGAAAATTCTTTGTTTTCTTTTTAAGAAATTGTTGAACTACCTGTATTTCAGGTTAATTCTTAAGCCCGCAGGGGACAGATAATAGTTTAGAATTGAAAACAACCTCCTTAACCGCGTTTAGTTCGTTTCCAAGGTCTTTAAACAGTGTTGGACGTTTTTTAACCAATAAATCCGTATGTCTTCATTGGCGATTGGCTGGACGATAAACTGCTTGTACCTAGCTGCGTAGTTTGAGCCTATCATAAGAGCGAAGTCTTATTCTGCTCCATGACTATTGGATCGAGAGATTCTTGGGTTAGAGAGACCAGTAGAGCTTTCCATCGGTCCAGGCTCGTACACGAAGCCGGTTTGATTACCTCCAATATACCTTTTGGGCCGGTGGAAGCGATTAGATAATTAAAATCTGTACTTGAGCCCATGTAGCACGACACGGCCAAATATTTGACTGTGCAAACACCAAAGCTACCTGCGCCTACGGACAGCGTCGCTTGAGCCCATGCGTTGTCTTCTATTGCCCATGCGCTAGCGCCCATTGACTACGCGTTCAAGTGTTGTTCGAAGGAGCTCACCGAAAACGTAAAGTAGGTAAGGTGGAAGAACATCATAGAATTTATATTAAGCGAGGAGTTGAGAGGGTTCGCCGTAGAAAGTACAAGGCTGGGTGCGAGTCTAGGTATTATATATATATTTTTTTTATTTGGGAGGTTTCAGAAATGCTAATGCACATGCGTCACGAGCAGCTAGCGTGACTAGTGCAAGACTCGCACTTACTAAAACTCTGTTCCTCCCTTACCTTCAGGTTCGGCATTGCGTTGCCATTACTTTGAAAGTTAGATGTTTTAATCTACCGCATCACCGTTTCGCATATCTGAGTTTACTTTGGAGAGCGCCCACAACTCTACCTCAGTTAATGATGCACACAGTAATGTGACGTTTTCCTCTGTTAATCGCTTGATACTAGGTAGTTTTTCGTAGGCCTGAGAAAGCCTCGAAACTTCGACATTCTTTATGTCGAAGAGTGTTATGTAAAATGCAAAGCGTGTTGTAAATAATATAGTTAATGTATGCAAAATGGTGAAATTATTTATTTATAAGTAATTGTATGCATCGCCAAAGCCTCAATTTATCAGCCCGCTTTTTATTTGGTTGGGTTTCTGTTTGCCGTGTTTCTCTACATTGCAGTTGGAGTCGTTGTTTTATTACCCCTGGCGATCGGTCTCTTACGTTGGACTATGATCGGTATACAACGGGGACGTCCTAAACCTCTCGTGGAAAATTCTGAATTAGACAGAATATTCTTCAAGTTTCCGATTAATTCCTACCATTCACTTTATGTGTTTAATCTTACTAATTATGAAGATTTTGTAATCAAAAGACGTGTGCAACGTGCAACCGTGAGCGAACTCGGTCCTTACGTTTTCAGGTCAGTGTCCTATAAGAATACGCCTGTAACAGCAAGTCCAATCAAGTTATAAGCAGATTTCGTTAAGTGTATGCCTAATAAATACAGCATATATGACGTTACATAGGGAAGCAATAAGTTTATTTTGGTACCACTAATGTTTGATATAACTTTAAATAAACATTATAATCCTGTATAATGAAGGACCGCATTATGAGATTACAAATTCGAGACGCGGCTTTGACAACCTCGGCCATGTGAGGTTCAAACATCACTTGATGGCCAAACATTTACCCAAGGTTCTTGTAGAGTGAGACTTTAAGAATGGGTTGGCCATTTAGCATATACTAAAAAGTATCTAGTATTGTCTTGACACGGCAGACTTGGAAGTAGATATTTTCATGCGGTTTTTCTCTGCCTATAGGGATATAGTTTTAGTTGTTGTCTGTAGGATAGCTATGTTTTTGTCTTTTTCACCTCTACGTAGATTTTAAGATAATTTGCATACAGCTTATATGTAACACCTATATCTCGAAGCATAGCCCCGAGAGTCTGTGCAAATATTGTGTCCATTAGGGGGCCTAGGCATGAGCCCTGCGGAAAACCGGATACACACCTGCCGACGGCGGAATAGCTAGCCTCAACTTTGACGACAAATGTACGGTCTTTTAGGCATGCTCTACACCAGTTCATGATTATGGAGCCGATACCTAATGCTAACATATTTGTCAGAAGCAGACCATGGTCATCGCGGTGGAATGCACGTAAAAAATTAAAGTTAACAACATGTAGAGGAATGTTGCAATTTCGGGCTAGCGCACAATCATGAGCTACTTCCAGTAACTAGGTATTCGTTGATCCACCCTTTGTGGAACCAAGTTGTGAGGAGTCCAGCAGGTCTTTAGAATTAAGAAATGTGTAAAGCTCAGCCACAATTATTTTCTCCATTTTCAAACAAGAAATTAAACATTAATAAACCGGTCTGTACTTTTCTGACGCTGTACGAGAACCCTTTTATGCGTTAAGTGATAATGAATTGCCGAACGAAACTCGGTACTTCACCATCTTTAAAGGAGCGAGCAAATATCAGTGGAAGTGGTTCAGCCAAGCTGTTAGAGAGCTTTTTAAATACAATTGGGGGAAACGTGTCGAGAATCCGCGAGCACTTTCTCTTAAGGCTGCTGAGATGCATTGTTACCATATCCTTGTTAAAAATAATATTATTTATGAAAACGGTCGGAACCTAATTAAAGGTATTGGAAGTCCCGGACAGCTAAACATATACCTGTGACCGTGTGTTTGCCAATATATAAGTGGAGCCTTTTGCCAAGCTTTTATATAAGTGGAGCCACTCACACTGCAATGATAAACGGCTTCCAGCATATCGAAAAAGGTCTTTGGCATTACGAATGTTTAGGTTGGCTTCTTCTCGCCGCCCTTTGCGGGTTTCGGCTTGTGCTTATTAAGTGGATAAGCGCGAATGTACGCAGAAGAATGGCGTTAGACTTTATAAGCGCCTAGATGCGTCCTCTATGAACATTTGCACGTCGATGATTTAGATTTTCTAACCGGAGTGAATCTCATGCGATCTCCATGAAAAATATGATGGTATTCACAAACGACATGTAGTGTGATTCAATGGAGTCACAATGGGCTAAAAATGAACGCCAGTTAGTGGCTGCAATGTTAGCTGCAATTGCGATATAGTCTGAGCGGAAGTAATCTAGGGAAGGGCTAGCGGACTTTTGAGGTATGTCCGCTAGCCCTTCCCTAGATTTTAAAATTTCCCTAGATTTTAAAATACACAGCAAGTTAATCTGATTTTATAGGTGGCTTGTCGACTAAACGCTCTGTTATAATATCCTCGGCGTCAGTAAAGCACTTTTGATCTGTTCCACATAGTATGTCGACAGCAATTGTCTTTGTGAATTCGCCCCTAATAGAAACTTCTATATCTTGCAATTCGGATGTAGCAATAATGCCTTCACCACCACAGCGACTGTTGAGGTCTTTACGAAAGGCGGTATATCGGCCACCCAGCGACAGCCCGGCTGAGGAGATTTTGTCACTGGTAACCCATGTCTTGGTGATGCACACTCGGTCAACTTTGTACTCAAAACAAAATTGTTTTAATAGGTCGCATGCAGAAATCTTGGTAATGGATGCAGCGTTAAAAGAAATGCAGTTAATAGAGGTTCGCTGGTGTGTGTTGTGAAATGTTTCGTATGCACCGTATGTTGAGTGTGCACAAGTGCGCACTGATGTGGCAGTGGGTCTCGGCTGGGAATGTCTCTACAACGTTAATATTAGTCTTCGATTCTCATAATCCATCAAGATTATGTCGGGTATGTGGCCCCCGCTGAAGCTGCTCTGCTAAACCATCGGACGACTTTGCCCGCTGTTCGTAATAGATCCCTTCAGGAACACTACTTTTCTTCGTAGGTAGCTTGCGCAAGATTTGCACCACTTCTTCTTCCGTAAACGGCGAATTTATTTGGTGTTGCCTCAGAGTGAATGGCGCTCACTCTGGGGCAACTCTCTGTAAACTGGTCTGCGCGGGGACGTTTGCATCAAGCAGAATGGCAGTCATTTGCTACCGCAACTGCTCTTTTGTCATGCTGCGCGAGATTTTGTTCAGCCGGCAAACAATGGAGACATGGAGTCTGCGCTCTGTTAATTCAAGCATACCGTCATACCGCCGCTTATTCACCACAAGTGGTTTCTGGTAAATTGCTCTATGTCGGCTATAGAGCGCGCGAGCCTACAATCAGTAACTATCTAGGGATCGGAGTGTAGAGCCTTGTCCTCGACGCAGACCCCTAAAGCTTCCCGACGTTTTAGTTAGCAGGCCTGTGCAAAGCAGGGCCACGCCCGTCTTGGTCTGTACCTCTTAACTACAGGCGTCTCTACATCTTCGATTAAAGTTCTGATCGGGAGGTTTCTAAACAGCACGTACTTTGATATACGCTTTGATTAGTTAACTATGTTGCTGTTTCGCCGACGTGGTTTGGCTGAAGTTCTTCAAACGGGGAGCCTGCATGGAAAACTCACGGTTTTTACAGTCTTAACTCACTCAGGTCCTGCTGCTTGGAGAGGATGGTGCTTCCCAATTGCATTAGTTTTGCGCATTTGAAACACTCGAACCAAGTATGAGCTTGGCAGAAAATGTTGTGCTGCCGCCAGTATTATGTGCTACATTTTGCGGTGCCACCTGCTTCTTCGTCTCATTTTCTACACCCGGTAAGCTTACATTGTTCCTGGTAGGACACTGGTACGAAGCTGGGAGACCATTTGTTAAGGCTCCGACACTCGGATTGTATTTGCCGCCGTGAGCCGGCCAATCCGCTGCAAGATCTCAGGCAGGGCTTTGTTTTGGCAGGTACATTCCAGTTTCTAAAACCGCGGTAGATATGGCTCTCACTATAAAACTTCGGGATGTGGCAATAGGCATTGCTAAATAAATCCTCCAGATTGAGGTACGATCTATTTCTTACTACTGCCTAAAACTGGTTACACACATGTGTGTGAACGCGTCGAAGACTAAGGCTGTCAAGTTCAGGGCAGGAGGCGCCCTCGCCTCTCACGATCGTCTTCGACTACGCAACTCGCTCATTGAGTATGTGAGCAACTTCTGCTACCTGGGGGTGATCTTCTCTAGCAGAGGTGTGTGCTTTAGCAAGCATATCACCGAGCGCGTGTCAAAGAGCGTCGTGGCTATGGCGATGATCGGCGAGCCACAGAAGCTCTCACTGTCGACCGCCCTTCAACTCTTCCACCTCAAGGTATCTTCGGTTGCCTCCTATGGAACCGATGTCATCTGGGAGCACCTGTCGGCACATCAGCTGGACCAACTGGACAAGGTCAAAGCAACGTTCTTGAAGAGAGTCTTGGGCTTACCGCGGAACGCCCAGAACCGACTGGTGAACGCGTTGGCCGGGACAGGACCATACCTAGAGGACCTCGTGCCACGCTTCCAGCTCCGGCCCACACCTGCTCTTCAATCGTTCAGGACTACCTTCGCAGAGAAGATGCGCGAAATCCCCACGGATTTCTACCGAGCTTGAGCCATGACATCCTCTGCTTGGAAGGAACCCCTGCAGGACCTCCGACATGTCATCACTCCATACGCTGTGCATGGCCTCCATCACCAGCTTTGTTCGCGAAGAGACTTTCATGAGCCGCAAGCAACCTGTATATGTAGACATTGCCTTCAGCATTGCCCCCGATATCATTTCGAGGGGTGCCAGAGCTTTGATAGCCTACGACGGTTGGCAAGGGAAAGTAACTAATTAACCATTGTTTTTAAATCATGTGACATGTAATATACCTTTTTGGTCAATAAATGAGAAGATAATAATAATAATAATAATAATAATAATAATAATAATAATAATAAAACTGGTTACGCAGTCTCTTATCATTACGGACATAATACTGCTGGATAGAATTAAACTTGTTCAGTGAGAATAGGGCTGCCACAAAAAGCTTTACATCTATGTTGGGAGGTCACGATGACCAAGAAAATAGTACTCGGATTGAGTGCAAACCAGTGGTGAAATATGCATCCCGCTTATGTAGAGAAACGAAAAGCCTTGCATTTTCTACGATGAAAAAAATCAAAAGTAAAACAGAAAATAATATATATATATATATATATATATATATATATATATAAACAAATGTCAGCATCTCATCCTTGTGTGTATGCGTCTCGGTGAATGCGCATGCAGGTTTACGTTGGGACATAAAAATAAATAAGTTGCTCTAACGTGAACGTACGTAAATTGTCTCATTTATGGCTTTAATGAGATTCTATACGTGGCAGGCAGAGTTCTCTATCCAAAACCTTACAAATCGTTGGAAACATCATGGTCTCCTCCTGCCACGAATGGGTTTCCTTTCAATTCCTTTACATAGATTTGAATCTTTTTTTCTAGCAGAAAACGGCAGGATTTGCGGCCGCAGTGCACACACTTCACATATGATGGAGAAAATACAAAGGATGGGCCGGCCGAAATGGTCGCAAATCTCCTCGCGAAGTGAACACACGCACATTACACGAGCGTTTTGGAAGTTCACGCCGCTATTTTTGGTATAAAACTGCAAATAGTACGTAGTAAATCATTTGTAGTAGGTAAATAAATTTTGTTCAAGATAGAAATTAGTGTGTTCAGCGTTGCAGGTAAGTAATTGATCCGCACAGAGGTGGGTTATTGTTTTTTTTCCCAGTCGTCGAGGAACTTGGTCGTAAGATGGCCTCCATCATTTTCATAAAAATGGTTGGATGATTCTCTATAAGCATTTCAACGGCTTCTCATTGGATATCGTCTGTCCCCGCTGCCTTACGGGGTCATTTTCTTGACGACTTTTCTCACTTCCTCCGTGGTCCGAGAGGTTTTCGACGTCGTCGTGTACATACCACTCTGTCACCCTGGGCAGTAGGGTCTCAGAACAAAAAGTAAGGTCCAAGGTTGATCTTTGGTTCCCCCTTTTAAAAGTTTTTCAGGGTTTCAGGGTTTTTAAAGGTGGTGCCTTGAACGTTGACTGGATACGGGTCGTGTTCCGATGCCCAGTTTACCAGCGCCGCTCCTTGCGGGGATATCCTGCTGCTCCCCCACTGTCGGTAAGCTGCGTTGAAATCACCCCCAATTACGACTTGGTGGTTTTGTTTTATGATTGACGTTGCTAATTCTTCTAAGAAATCTTTAAAACCTTGGTAGACACGTTCGGGGAGATGTACATTTAGTAAATGGCCACCTTATCTTTGGTGACAAAAGTGAAGTGCATACTCGGTCTGCTTCAGTAGAGTAGACATCCGAGGTGGTTCGATACACAGCTGAAGACTCGTTTGCACAGCCGGTGCGTGCAGCCGACTTTTAGGGGGTTTGGAGGCCTCAATATCTTTAGAAACGGCAAAGAGAAGTGCCATGTCTAAGGCCGGGGCAGATCTGTTTAGCTTGACTTGTAAAAACTTAAGATTCATGGTTTTTTGTTGTCTTCCGGAGTGCCTCTACTCCCTGCTTGCAGGCCGGGCATTGCATGCAGGTTGCATAGTGCCCGTCTTGCTGGCAGTGGTAATAATGCGGCAGAGCCCTACAGTTTCGGGCCACATGCCCAGCCTTTTCGCACTTGTAGCACAAAGGGTTTGTGGGAGGTGGGTTTGTGCAGACCCGCGTTTGTTGCTTAAAGCTGTATAGCTAACTAGTCCTAAATACAACGCGCCACATCTTACTGTTTGACCCTTACTCCACCTTACACAAATCCGAAGGTGATAAATGAGATGCGAGGGTGCTTAAACCCGGTTTTCAAAATAAAATCGTATTGACAAAACGGTTTATTGGGCTGGTACCACTGTTTTGGTCGTGAATCAGATAAATTATATGACTTCTTCTATAATGATCGCTTGACGATGTAGCTCATGACGAATGTTTGCAAAAATATGCTGAAATGATAAAACTGCGTTGTGCCGTAGAGTGTATCGGGGAATCACTATTAGCATGGGCTCACAAATTACTTCTAGTAATTTACTTTTCACATATATTTATTACTGTCGTATTTGCTACAAAATATGTAAGGGGTTTCTATTTGCGTTGATTTTCCGCAGGGTTACATACAACAGGTCTAAGAAGAGTTATAGGAAAGGCATCCTCCAATTTATCGATGTGCGGACGCTAGTCTTCGAGCCCAGTTTGTCAAACGGCAGCCTGGATGATAAAATTACAACCGCGGATCAAAACGGCATGCGTTATTTCGGCGAACACAGTTCGGGTACCAGAAAGCAAACTCTCTTTGTAACTCTCACCGTGAACCAGTACTTTTTCATTGGGTAAGTTTGTCTCATATAATATTACCTTATCGTTGTAAAGCAAGTGTTGAGAAAGATGGCATTGATGTGCACATTGCAATAGAAGGCAGGCCCCTTCGCCATCAGTATCTGAATAGATCAAGCAAGTTGACCCTTTTTGTAGCCGTCTGCTATTGTAGCAATGAGCACCTTGTATACGCATTTGTAAACCACTGCTCCCGAAACGCCATATTCTGTACCGCCGGGTCGAGGAGGAGCGTCATCTGTGTGAAGAGTGATTTGCGGCTTACTTAAGAAAAAGACGAAGTATTATTTAGAAGCAAAAGAGGAGCAGGACATAAGAGACCTGACTAAGTTGGCCAACTAACTCTAACTCAATAAAAATCAAAACAGGCCTAGAGGAGTCGTTTTATTGAATATATATAAAGCGAGCACTGCCGAGTGTGCAAACGATATGTAGTCTATATATAGTCTAGAGCTGGGAGATGTTTTTTTTAAGTTTATGCTAAAGAGCAATGTTATTTCCCGAAACAAAGGCACTTTTTAAGCACTGGAGTCTTACCGCTCTAACAATGTCCCCTCGGCGAGTTTGACCAAGGCACGGCGACATATCCCGTCCGGTACTCGCACCGGACGTGGCCCGACAAGCGCGGGAGTTACATTTGGGCATCAGTGTGTTTACAATATGATTATTTTTCCTCTAAGACGACACGAAAACTTTTGAGCTGTTAGACTAATGGTAAAGCAGGGTTGCATTTGCGAACAGATACCATAGCGACTATCAGGGTTGACAGCTAGGCTTTACTAGAGGTAACTGACTAGAGCACTTGTGTGAAACCTCAGCAATTGCTACTTGACTTAAGAACGACGCGGAACACATAGGTGTGCTTAAGATCCAAATACACAAAAGGAAAGCAGCCTGAAAAAAATCGGTTGAATGGAGCGGTCCCCTCGCCTGCGTCAGCGAGTTGAGGGCCGAGCGCTTTGAGCATAGTCTATCGCAAATGTTTGCTAACTATTTTATATTATTCAATTGAACCTGAACACACGACAGTTTCATCTATCAGTCAGTTCGTAGAAGCTATTTTAACCGCCGTTATTTGCAAAGAGCGTTTTTTGTTTTGAGCAAAAAATTAGTAAGGAATTTTAGATAACTTATGCCGCAAGTGTCTCTGTGGAAAATCCTGTTCGGTGGAACAAGCGTTTGTCTTGTCGACAGAGCTTTGATTGCTGGGCAGGCACTTCAGCATTAAGAAAATATTATAACAACGGATAAACGCGACATGGTGCTATAAATATAGCCATATCTATTGCCTTGCAATCGGCGCGAATTTAGTCACGTTCCCTTCTATATACGTGTATATAACGTCCACGACTATTTCAATACGTCGAGTAATACATAGAACTAGATTTGATCGGCGAGACTATTAACAGATAGCTCTATGCTTGTTTTCTATCGCATTGCAATAGCTACCACGACGCAGAATATACAAGCGCCTTTGGATACGACACTGCGCCTGGATACTTTCAAGACATGAGACAAAGTAACAAACTGAAACTGCGGGTGCATACCGATACCAAAAGGGTCAGTCAGATCGTCACACTCGACGATGTCAAGTGAGTAATTTTTGACACAAGATTTTTTTTAATGGATTGATATATTACAGAACTTCTACACAGAGAGGCGTTTATTAATAGAACAATACATGGTATCGACAGTTTAGTAGACAATCAAATTTACATTATAAGTTTAATTATAAAGGCCGACGAAAGATGCCACAATGTTGCGATCGTTAAGGATTGCACGTATAACAAGGATATCGTCTTAATAGCATTATGTTAAGTTTTCAGCAATTTTGCATTAAAATGTTTTCATTATCTTTTATGTATAGTATACGTTAACTACACACACTATGTAGTGTTTTTACGAATGGCACGTTGATGGATCGTCATTGTATGGACGCGCTGCTTGAAAACATATATGCTATATTTATCATCATTTATTTATTGCACCATATGTATGGTATGTATATATATATATAAAGTTTATTTTCCGTATAATACATTAGGTATATGTTACACACATCAACTAGCTAAGCCAATGCGCATTGTGACTGTCACGTGTCCGTTTCGATGAGGCCAGGGCGAGACCACTTCAGGAGTGTGCCCCGAACGGAGGCAGCGTTTCCACGTTGTATGTCAAGATCCAGGCGTTGTTTAAAAAAGGACGATGACCTGTTATCACCGGATGACAGGTTTAACAAGGTCCCAACTTTGCGGATCAGCTGCTTGGTCCGAACGCCAGGGGCACCTAGGGTTTCAAACGCGAGAGGGCAAAATTCATGGGGATAGCCGATTGATGAGTATTTTCTCAACTTGTTAGTCTCCGCAAGGTGGGCTGCATAACCAGCTTCGGATGCGCCGCCACCGACCATAGAAGGAGCTAAGGAGTCGGTAACGGTTGCATCCCAAACTAGCATTTTGCCTCGCTCGAATGGTGTGAGTGTCATACCATCTGGACGTTTGCCGTCCTCCGCGCAGAGACCTGGGGGTTCAAGAATGCACGGACGACCGCACGACCTAAGGGCTCTGCTAAAGGTCTCATTAATAGCGGCATGTCTCGAGCGTCGTCCTGCACTAATAATGCACGATAGTCCGTGATGTCCTAGTTTATCGACGGGGTGACCACATTGGCACCGATGAGGGCTAACTATATCTGCCCCTAGTCGTAAGCCTACTGCTATGCGAATCGACTCGTCATCAAGAAGAGTACCTATGGGGGCACTGGGAAGCGCGTGTAACCAAGCCCCTGAATCCTTGGCGGATACGGCGTTTAAGCGAGCTCTGGCTGTGTCGTCGGCAGCTTCGTTAAAGAGGCGTCGTTGTACCTCGTCGTGCAGAGGGGAACTCCAGTCACGCTGGGACAGTACGTTTTCAGGCCTACCCCCACAGCGCGCCTCAAGGTTCTCTTGAAGATGGGCTAAGCGGTTTCTAAACTGGTCAACTCCCGCTGAATCTAAAAGAGGGGTTGCCCTGTTTTGCGCGCTTAGCATTGACGAGACTATAGCCGGCCCGGCCAGGGTCAGTAAATTTGGTACCCCGAGGCCCCCTTTTGAAATGGGTAGCAATGCCTGTTCTCGCGCGCTAGGCGGTAGAGATGTATTCAGCAAGGATTCCAGGGTGGACAGTGTCAAGTCGTTGAGCCTTTGCAACTCGTCGGATCGATTTGATAAATCGGCCCCTCGAAGGAGGTGGATTAGTCTTGAGGACGAAAAGGAGGACCTGAGTAAGAAAAGTCCCCGTATATATATATATATATATATATATATATCATTGTAATAAAACACATGTTTTCCACGATCCTGATGTCGGCTGTGTGTGCCGTTTATATGTAACCAGCCGTGCCCTATCTACCATCTCGATACCTCTCAGAGAGCTGTTTATCTTACGCAGTTAGCTCGATGTTATTTTATTACTTATCTATAAATATGTGTTTTATTACAATGATATATATATATATATATATATATATATATATATATTTATATATACCATACATATGGTGCAATAAATAAATGATGATATATGCTATATTTCGGGCTCATTTAATATTTTTACACATTATTTGAATGTGGCCAGGTCAGGCAAGCCGTCAGCCCGGTGGCGTGGTGCATTCGCGTGCGCCTCGCGACCGGACAACACACACGGGTTCAAGCCCCACTTTTGCACATTTGTACTTACACACCTAAAACATATTATATTAAACAAACAAAAGAGAAACTATAAAATGCAATCAACTGAAATCGGTAGAGGCGTCAATACAAGAAACTCTTGAGGTTCCTATCCAATACATGTGACAGAAAGCAAATAGCATCAAGTAATCTTTGCTTGACTCACACATGCGA
Source organism: Dermanyssus gallinae (assembly GCA_003439945.1). NCBI lineage: Eukaryota > Metazoa > Arthropoda > Arachnida > Mesostigmata > Dermanyssidae > Dermanyssus > Dermanyssus gallinae. The sequence continues at coordinate 20,955 of QVRM01005991.1, forward strand.
TATCTGAACCACACGTCTTTTAATCCGCTGCAAACAGAAACTTGGCCACTTGAAACAACAGTGCTATAGAGGGCAGGTGCGTGGGGGGTGTATCAGCATAACTATGCTGTAATTTTTGCAGAGAAGAAAAATATATCTTGAGTCCTTATACTTGTTGCAAAGGTAGCAAGTCCCTGCCATAGGGCTCGTGGCATTAACATCGTTTCAGTTTACTCTAGACCGTCGGGGCCAGTGTTAGAGGACCGGTATGCTGTCTAAACATAGTTGGTGTCACATAATGGAGAAAATAGCCACTAGTGGCATCCCCTCCTAAACCTACTTTAAGAAGCATTGCATGAGGAGTTAGATCCTGAATAAGGACATAGCAAAGGGGTGTTGCTTATAAGGGTAGTTTGAGTTATTCGTTATATTTTTATATTTTAATTTTAGTCGTTAAGAATGATTAACTGCACATTTTAATTTTAAGTTTAAATACGAATTTGCAAGCATATTGTTTTATTTTCAGTATACTGTTGCCATATGGAAAGGGATGCAACGCAATCGAGGGTACAGGTAAATATTCCACATATGTTTAAATAACGAGTGGTATATTTTACACACGTGCTACGTCTGCTAGTGGAAACTCCAACCGTTTTTAAGTAAGCCGTCTAAAATAGATATATTTTTCAAAATTTGGTCAAAGCGATATGACAACATGGATCGCGTTTTAGGTGTATGGTGTATAACCAAGAAAACCCAGCGCCTGTGCAAACTACTTGATAGCGATACCGGCACTCAGGTCGACAAACGTAAACACCCTTTTCCTGGTACAGACGAGAAAAACCTGTAGCTCTTATTTAATTTTATGCATACCAAAATTCAAAGCTGGTGGACCTGTCGCCGCTAATTGTAAAGTATAGGACCCATTTCAATTAAGGAAAGGGTATCTTATAAGTAAGCAATTTTTTTAATAAGTACGTTAATTTGTTGTGTAATTTTTAAGCAGAATATTAAGTATAGATTTCCACGAAAGTTTCATAAATTTTGTTGGCATTTCTCGTGTCAGAAAGACCCGATTCTATTTTATCTGTGACAAATCACAAGGTACCTACCAAGCAGATTTTTATTGAGTCCGGGGTGGTCGTGGAAGATTTTATGGAGGGACGTGGCAAGTCTAAAGTTTTCTCCAGCAGTATGTTATAATTTTGTTTTTGCCCACTGGAGTCTTCCGTAGACCATACGTAAAATCTCTGGTTGTTTTTAGACGTTGTTCACGGGGTTCGTCGTATAGAATAAAATGATTAGTTGGAAACTTATGTGTAACATCCGTGGACGCTTCTTATAAATAGTGTCATCCCGAATGGCCGATCTATGCTCTTTAGAACGATCTTATACACTTACTTTTCATTAGAAGTTGTACAAAATACTGTAGCCAATTGCATCTCAGCGCTATCTGCCAGGGGCTGAATTTTAACTCGCACTTAGTTGAAAAAGACCAACACTTTTTTTAGGTTTCTGCGCATTTCATCTCTGCTCGTAAAAACATCTCTAAATTCGCGTTCCTAAAAACTTCCAAAAAATGCGTCTTTAGATGAAGCTACTTAATGTTAAAGCTAATATTCAAAAGCATTGTTGTCATTAACTATAATAAAGCAGAAATTCAAATGAGTTAAGTTTTTTCCCCCGCTTCAAATCGAAGAGCAACTGGTTATTTGTAACCAGATGTGTTCAAGTGTGTTTCACGGAAGATGCGTAAAGCCTTGTCCTTTGAGAACACTTTAAGATTTTGTGTAGTGCAGACTTGTCAACTACAGGCGCTCAACTCTGTCCTGATGAAGTCCTGATGAGCGTTTGCACGTATCATAGTAAAATTTAGTGGATCTATGGGCGTTACACACGCTTGGAACATCTTGCACACCATAAAACAAAAGGTATTTAAACTCTACGCTAAGAAAAAGGTTTGCGTAAAGTTAGTTAACGAAACACGGAAAGCGCGGAAGAACAAGGAGGCACAATTTACGGAAGGAATAGCACGGCTTGTAGCAACAAAGCTGATTTTTTTAAGGGGTGAAAAATGCATTTACGCACACCCGCCGATATAATGACGGGTAGTGTGGGGCTAGACGCTCGGAGAGGGAATACGTGACTCACTCTAATCCGAGCACACTACCCACTAAAAACCACCCCCCCCCCGAAACCCCTTTCTGGTTCGGAATTGTGAACCATTACCTCGAGACCATAGTCGACGAGGTCCACAGCTCCGTCCAAGCGGCGAGTGTGGCCTCTCGAGCCTCGGTCGTCCATGATATCTCTCCTTTTAATCTCCGCCTACTCCTCTTCTCCGCCAGCATGTCCCATGGAAGCAGGCATGCGAGAGAGCCGGTACGCTCGGCTAACCCGAATTGCCATACCCCGTTGGGAGCGGCGCAGAGCCTGGCGGGCCGTGACCGTCCTGAGTGCTAAGTCCGCCCACACTGGCGCGGCATAGAGCGCGACCGCTTCTGCAGCAGCAGCTTGTAGACGCCGGTTGGGATCGGACGCGCCTTCCTCCCGGGGTAGTATTCGGGCCAGGTTGGCCGATACTCTTGCCACCTTTTGCGTAACCTGCCTGATGTGTGGTAGGCCAGTTAGACCTGTGTCCAAGGTCACCCCTAGGTACCTGGCTAGGCGGGACGGCGTGAGAGCGTGCCCGTTGAGCTCCAGAGACCTAGGCCATATCCGCCTGCGTCCTGTTAAAAAAAAGGCCTCGGTTTTCTGTGGTGCTAATTGCAGGTGATGTTCAGTTATCCACCTGTTTATCCGGTCAAGAGCCGTGTTTGCCCTGGCCTCCAGGATAGTCCATGTGCGAGCGGTGACTACCAGTGCAAGATCATCCGCGTAGGCGATTGTCTCTACCCCATCCGGCAGGTCGTCGAGCCGCAAGACCCCATCGTATGCCACGTTCCATAGAACTGGGCCGAGTACTGAGCGCTGCGGCACCCCCGCCGTAATTGGATGGGTTTCGCCTTGCGTGAGAAGTGTCCGCTCCTCCAGGTACGATGATAGTATGCGCCGCAGGTACGGGGAGATCCCTTTTTGCTCGAGCGCACTCATTACTGGCGACCAGTTGGCGGTGTTGAACGCATTGCGGACGTCCAGCAATATCAATAGCACGTAGTTGCGTGACCAGAGTGGCCGCCGCTGCTCGGCGCGAGCCGCCCTTATGACTCGCTCCACGGCGTCAAGGGTGGAGCGGCCCCTGCGGAATTCGTATTGGCTATTTGAGAGGGCATCTCTCGCCTCCAGTTTGTCGTTCAAACGCCGAACGAGCACGTTTTCGACTAGTTTGCTCACAGCGTCGAGTAAGCATATGGGGCGATGCGCTGACGAGCCAGGTTAGGCGTTCGGCTTCGGTATCAGTACTAAATGGGCACGCTTCCACTGGGTGGGAAAGCGACCCTCTACGAGCAAGCGTGACACTAGCTTTGCAAGAGGCTTGGAATAGGATCGTGCCAGCAGTCGCACCACGTCCGGTGGGACTCCGTCCGGGCCCGGGGCTTTACCCGGTGCTAGCCGCTCCGCCGCTTCTATTATGTCCTCCGTTGTTACGTCCGGGATCTGTGCGGGATCAACGGGAATGCTGGCATGAAAGCGGGCCGGTTGTTGCGGAAAGAGCTTGAGAACTAACCGGCGAATTTCTTCTGTCGGGAGTGGTGGTAGCGGTGTGCGGAGCTTGCCCATAACGATCCGATAGGTAAGACCCCACACGTCCACCTCAACCGAATCCACCAAGGCCTTTCAGGATTCGACTTTTGCCTGCTGAATGAGCTTTCGTAAGTAAAGTCGATGTGAACGATAAAGGTCCCCTAGGCGCTCAACCCTGGCAGTGGCATCTGCCAGAGGGTCGACATTGTGCCCCTGTCGTCTTCGTTTCGCCAGCCAAGAGCGTGCACGTGTCAGTGTGCGGTTCGGTAAACAGTCTACACGGGCTCTCTGAATAACCGAGCTCCACCAAGGTTTAGCAGACCGGGCTCTAGTGCCGCCACGTCTGGCTGGGCCCCTAGGATTTTTAGCCAGGGTATGAGGCCGTCTCGTAATGACTGGGCCACGAGAGCCGCCAGAAGCCGCTGCGTCGCCTCTGATCGCCACTGGTGGGCGACGTATAGGAGAGGGGGTTTCGAGCTCGCTGAGGTTGAGAGCTGGGTCATGCGATCAATAACGGAGAGGAACAAAGTGATAACAGCCTCATCGCAGGGCTTGTTAGAATGTAAAATGCCTACCACAAGGTGGCGATCTTCGCCTCCGTTGCCTGGAGACCCAGCGAGGGTCCCCCAGGTGTCTGTGGTATGCAACACCGACCGCCGTACCTTTTTTTTTTTTTTTTTTTTTTTTTTTTTTTTTTTTTTTTTTGTTCTGGGAGGTTTCGGTAATGCATGATGCACATGCGCCACTAGCAGCCTGCGTGACTAGTGTGAGACTCGCAAACCCACTAAACCCGGATTCCTCCCCACCCCCCCAGGCTCGGTATTACTTTGGCATTACATCGAAACCGTGGGAGAGGCGTCCCTGCCGTTCTCCTTCAATCAGCTCTATCCCTTACTATCATCCCGCATGTCTACCTGCGGTTGGATAGGGGGATGCCATTTTGTAATCCGTCCTGTGAGGGTGCGTCGAGACCATGAGGGCCTGGCTGCTCCCCACCCCCTCCCCCCTCCCTCGGCTCCTCGTCTCGACCACTCTCCCGAGAGACCCGCTCAAACCTCTCCCGCCTGGCCGTTTCCTTGGCTGTCTTGAGTGTCAAAACAGCGTCGAACAAGTTCGTCGCCTCCCTCCATGCCTCCGCCGAAGTCATCATATGGGAGACCACCTCCTTGATGGGTCGGCCCCTCACAGCGGTTGGTGCTGCGTCCCGTGCTTCCCTGAGAGCATCACACCGCAGAACAGTATGCTCTACGTTGTCCGTTTCTCCAGAGTCGCACAGTACGCAGATATCGCTGATGGCCTTCTTGATCCTTGACAGGTAGCTCTGGAACTGGCCGTGTCCGGTCAGAACCTGAGTCGTCCAGTAGGAAAGCTCCCCGTGTCGGCGGTCATACCATACCCTGAGGTCCGGTATCAGACTCTTGGTCCAGCTCCCTGTGGTCACACCGGGTCTTACCTGCGCCCATTCCTCATGCCAGGCCGATATGGTGGCACTCCTGGCCCTGGTGAGATCCAGACCTTCGTCTAGATACATTTTACTTCGTTCAGCCACTAGGAGGTCCCATGGCAGCATTTTGGCTAGGACCAGGAGAGCTTCGGTCGAGACTGTTCGATACGCCCGGCTTACCCTGATTGCCAGCGTTCGTTGGGTCGACCTTAGTGCCCCCCTATTTTTCGCCGTCCGCATTGCCATGTCCCCCCAGACTGGGGCTGCGTATAGCGCCGTTGATTCGGCCACCGAGGCCAGGAGCCTTCTTTTCACCTCAGCCACCCCACCGACCCTAGGCATGATCCGCGCCAGGTTCAGGGAGAGACCGCCGTACCTGGGGGCTGTTAAGCAGCCGCGGTAGAGAGGAAAACTGACTAGCGAGACCGGCGAGTTTCTCCAAGTCAGCCTTTGCCCCCGGGACGAGTAGCACGCCCCTCACTTCTTTGAGGGAAGTGATCCTCTCGAAAGATAGAGGAACCTGCCGAAGGGAGCTCAGAGGCCAGAATAGGCCCGTTAATTTAGCAAAGTCTTCAGCCGTCGTCGTCGCCGCGATACGCAATTCCAGATACACTCGGACAGCCTCGGGATCCGCCGGGGCGCAGCGCAGGCAGATTGCTGAAGGGTCCGAGGATTGAGAAGGCCGCGCTAGCAACTCATCTCGTTCCCTCTGAGCCGCCTCCAACAAAGCCCGGAGGCTCCCGATCTCCTCCTCCGCGTCCTCCAGCGAGGTCCGCAGAGAAACCTTATAGGAATCCACCGCCGTTTCGACCCTGCGGAGATCCAGGTCCAGTTTCTCTGATACCTCTTTTAGCTCCGTCCTGGTATTCCTTAACTTGCAGGCCTCTACCACTGTCTTAACATCACCCTTGAGGACCGCTAACGCACGGCCGTATGCCGCCTCTGCGTCAACGCTCCGTTCAGCCTCTTCAAGATTAGCCTCAGCGCAGTCCGTCGCCTCCATCGCAGAGGTCTTGAGTGTCACGGTGTGTTGTTTACCGACGTCAGAGATGCGCTTCTTGTCGGAGCGAAGGCCCGTCGGGGATGTATCCGCCGGGCGTTTTCTAATGCCGACAGGCTCGGCGCACGACTGATCAATCTCCTTCAGAGATTCTACACCATCGACGTCAATGACAGGACGGCCCGGTTTCTCAACAGGAACGTTAAGGTCGCTCCTTATCTCCTTGCTGGTAGGCAGCGGAGGATCCGGCGGCGGCCTCGCATGGGCCGACGATGGGCGTACGGGCATTTCTTCTTGTTTTTTTTTTCGGGCATGCTAGACTAAGCAATGCCTACTTGGTAAATCGCCTCACAGGTTGCACTGGTTCGTTGGACTGCGCGCGGAGACGAGACGGCTTCGTCTTCGTCTACACTGTCCGTCGGACAGCGCGCGGAGAAGACATTGCTTCGTCTTCGTCCGCACCGTCCGTCGGACTGCGCGCGGAGACAAGCTGGCTTCGTCTTCTCTCGCACACAGCGCTCGGGCAGAACAATTGCAAGCCAAGCCTAAAATGGCGGCACCCACGCAGTGCTGTGTTACCCCGTGGCGTGCACGAGAACAAAAAACTCACAGAATTTAAGACAACTCACCAACGACTCCATTTTTGTGCACAGTGTACGCCTAATCACTAAGTTTATCTGTTCCACACAATGAAACAAACGAAGGAGTCTCCCGTACTACTATCCGATGATATTTTCCGAGACCGATCTCACATGCACCGCATCGATCGTCTGCAGCACGAGACTGTAACAAAGCAAATCTGTGACAGCGCCGCCTGAGAGAACGGCAAGGGCAGCCTCTTTGGTGCCAAGCGCAGCGCTACAGAAGCTGGACTTAATTACAGCGGTAGCCGTAGCGGCGGCAACAACACCGCCATTGTCTTCAAAGCAATTGAGATGACAATTAACAACACGCTAACGGCAAGGAAAATGGCAGCGGTCATAACATTGCCAACGGAGTCTACCGCAGAACCGAGGAAAGACAAAGAGGTCAACGATGACTTATTCACTGTCCAAGGGAGGAAAAGCGGTAAAACAAGGTTTCGTATGCAGAAAGACAGCTGATTCAGTGGAAAATCTCGAAGTGTATGCTGGGTTTGGCAGGTTCAGCGCGCTGAGAGTAGCATGGCTGGCGGCAAAAACGTCAGCTGTCTACACACATGTTTCATCGATAGGAAAATTTCTGCGAAGGCGGTACTTAAAATAAAAAATAAAGCCTGGCCCAAAAATATCTTGTTTGATCGTTAGGTAGGTGGTGCTCCCTGCGAGAAAAACAGTTTTGAAAAGCTTTATTGCGCCTCGCGGTCCGGCTCTTCGCAAGAACTGGAGGAACTGCATATCGATAATATGTGAGGGTTCCACCAGCGTCTTCTACCCCCCCACAGCTTTACTCGGCAGAAATAGCTAACACGGTGAGTTCTGAAAAGTGATCAACATAAGTACTTTGCTTGACAATGTGGGTAAAGAGCCGCTTTGTGTACCTAATGTCAGGCTGTGCACCGGCTACTGAGCTAATTCGATTGAGGTTGAAGACGCCGCCGCGTACAGTACCATTAGAAATGTTTATCTCGAGATGGGAAAATAAAGTTGAACATGTCCGACGAAAGGTGAACCAACCGTGAGGTCTGTAACCAGTATGCCCCTCTGGCAAGTTTTCAATTTACTTTGGGGGTGCTATTCTTATTTACGTGCTAGAAAACGGGGCGCCGAGTAGGCACTCAAGCGGTGATCCCGTTTAAGTATCCTTTGGTTCGTGAAATCCTTTTGTTTAACGTAAGGCTAATGTCCATGTACGGTTTTTCATGTCATGGTTGAGGGTAATCCACTCCGGCATTTACCTTGTCTAAATTGGAAACCATGCAAACCAATTTAAGAGTGGCTGATCTGGGTTTCGAACCCAGGCCTCGAACTCCTTTGGAATTCTTTGCAGATACGTTTTCTTCCAAGGCCTCGCCGTTTTAAACTCATTATGTACTTAGAATAAGTAGTAGTAGTATTGTTTGATAGTTTAGCGTCCCCAGCGTGGACGCCTTATTAAGTCTGGTAACGTCATACTGGTGGTAAGTGTCCGGCACAATTCTGTAGTGCATTTGGATTATCTAACGGTATATATGTCTCTCTAAATATATATTTAAAAAAAAATAATCATAAAGACAAATTAAATCCAAAGGAACTTTGCACACTTTCTCTATAGAACTCTAGCATATTAAAAAATCCAAGTTCGAATTTAGATTGGCACTTAGTAATGTTAATCGGCGCTATTTCGATTGCAGATGGCGACCTTTTTCCAGCCTTCGAAGAACCGCCAAGAAGCGTAAAGATTTATAGACCTCCTCTCACTAAGCCATGGTCTCTGTATCTACAGAAGCAATACGTTGCTATTGGTGAATCAATCGCTCGCTTCCAGGGAGCCAGCGACCTTTTTAATGAAACCGGCGATCCCGAACTTGACAAGTAGGTTTTTTATGCATCCACGAGGACTTTTCTCCGCAATAGATTGACTCACTCTAGGCAAGCAAAATGAGATGTCATTTCACTAACGATACATCATCCGTACCCGGTACCTAACTCGTCACGTTAGCAAAACGCATTCAGTGAAAGGTTTTTCGTATGCGTGATTTGCAAGGTATTTACTTTAGCGTGTGAGTTCATTTGACAATTCCCAACAGGTACTTTCATTTTTGTCTCAAATCAACCCATCACGCAATATACAGACGTTTGTGAATTTAAGAAACTCTTCTGTTAGAGATGCCACCTACAACAGGGTATGTAACAATAGTTTTCCCATAGCTGTTTGTGCGCGACGCCAACACATACAAAGGGGACGTTTGACGCAAGCCGATTTGGAACAGACGAAACCATGATTGGGACGTACATACTGCCACTTGTGCTTAGCCTGCCTCATTTCCTTCATGGAGATTCTGCACTGTTTGCCAACGTCAGCGGTTTACATCCTGATGAGAACAAACACCGATTCTACATTGACGTCCATAGTGTGAGTTTATCACTTTTAGTTTAATAGCTTATTTTTAATTGGCGTTTGTTCTTACCTTACATTCATTTTACTAATACACGTTAACATTATATTTTCTTTTAATGTGTTTTGGTTATATACATCATTTACCGTGTTTGCATATTGTAAAATAAAATATTGACTGATGCTCTAACCTTACGGGTCTTACAAAATGTGGTTTTATGCTACTTAGTTTTGTTCGGCACACTCTTCTTCTTACGGAACTTATTTTACTATTGAATTATGTATGTTTGTAGACTAAATAAAGCTGAGAGGACATAAACTTCACGCTGCTGCCAGTTTCAACATAACGTTTAGTATGCCAAAAATAAAATTGCATGCGCCATAGGCGAGTTCTGAAACTAAGCAAGGTTTGCAAAGGTATCCTGTCATATTATAGCCGGACGTGACATTTTAACCTGGAATCGGCCATGCATGATAAACATAAATTAGAACAGATAAATTAATTGTATAGACTTGGCGTAGCATAAGATGTGTTTACCCATGAGTATATCTTACCACTAAAAACTGCAGCAATCGTATTTGTAACGTATACAATACAAAATAATTTGCCCTTATTAATTGTCCAGTTATGTTTTCAGGGGTCTGGTGTGACAGTTGATATGAGATGGCGAATGCAAGTAAATCTTAGGCTGACACATTTGGAAACAGAGCCGATACCAAGAATAATTCTCCCCATCTGTTGGACAGAAACAGTATGTTTTATTTGCAATTCTTTTTTGTGTGATAATTTCGGCTTAATTTATTTAAATAAAAAAATAATTTCAAGGGTATGCTGTACATGACGATCTACGAGTATGGTATTAATTTTGTTGCAATCTCACAATCGGTTCATACAAAAAATAAAAAAGTGTGAAAAAACAGTGTTGCAAAATATTAGCAACAATACCATGCTAACGCTGTGCAGGACTACACGCCGGCTGGTAGCTCCATGACTACCAAAGCCTTTGTATTACCTGCTAAAACCCTCATGCCTCCTGTCATCCCCCATAACCGGGTCCTATAGGTGAAACTAATATTGCTCACACTTAAGGGGGAGGAGTCTCTAATACTATCACAACATATCGTGTAACTATCCTCACCGGTACTTGTTTAAAAGTTTATATCTGGGCGCCCCTCGTTAAATCGACCGCCGCCGAGGCCGCATCCACCATCAAGCGATTAACTTCGCCAATCCCTGTTATTGAGCGAGCAAGTCTGTTCCACTGTTCTCGAGACTCCAACATACGTGCGGCAACATCCTTTAGATCTACAGTATCTCCGAGCAGCCCGCCTCTGGTACTTTCCATGCCGGGCAGTGGAACACCGTATGCTCTGGTGTTCCACTGCCCGGCGACAACACTCTTGACAACGTCTGTGAGAAACGTCTGCTTCGACTGCTGCTGCGGTTTCTGCTTCCCCTGGCACTGTTGTTGCTGTTGGTTTTGTTTACCAACGGTACGGGTGACGATGGAAGCATATGAGACGTTCGAGCCATCTATGATCTTGGCGGGACCATTTGAGGTGCCGCCAATGTCTTGTGCCACTTTGTTCTGTGCCACCTACTTTTTCGTTTCGTTCTCTACTCCCGACTTTTAATCACACATCCAGGAGAAGGTTAGGAAGGCACGTGTTGTAAGGTGGCCCACTGCTGACAGAGGAGCTACAAACACGATGGAATCTGAAGAAAACGTGCGCCTTTGACGTTTATATGCGACATTGGCGAACCAAAATTAGCGAGGTAGACAAAGGAATTTTTGGGACATCAGCAATGAGAAGCACTAGGTGGAGGGCTAGCGGGGTGAAAGATCGCCATTTAACAAAGGCTTTTGCAGCCCACGGATTTCATTACGTTCTATGCAACGTGAAGGGCTTCCATGAACCAAAAGACGATTGTCGATGCAAAGAATGCTGGAGTAAATGTGATAAATACCACGCCGCGGTTTCTCCGGCGGTTCGGTCCATAGCAGGACTGGCAAAACGCTAGATCGATTGCTATGTGGAAAACTGTGATGTAGCATAAACACACTTATCCAGCCCGGGTGTTAATAAATAAATAATAAAAACGGCGTACAAGTGGCCCCGGGGCACAGCTAACACCCGCTCAACTTCCGACTGGAGTACGTGGATCGCGTTCAGTGTACCTCGACCCTTCCTGAATTCAAATTGCTCCGGAGGTAGAGCCTTCTTTGCAGTTGGAAGCGCCCTTGAAATAATCAACTTAGCGAAGATTTTCTTGAGAGTGCGTTCCGACACGATACCCCTGTAGACATTTAGATCGTCCACCTTGTCACCGTTTTTGCCTTTAAATAGCAGGGTAAGTCTGGCCTCGTGCCAAACCTGGGGTATGTCCCCCGCTGAGTGTCTGATTAAACAGCTTACACAGCTCCCCTGCTAAAACATCAGACGACTGAGCCCAATGTTCGTAAATGGTGCCATCAGGACCACTATTCGTTTTCTTGGCTAACCCGCGCAATCTCATTTGCGCAATGCAGGCCCCTGTTTTCTAGAAGCTTAAGTAGCCCATCGCCCTTCCTGTCAATGGCGCCACTATCAATACGACAGTTGAAATTGCCGCTGACCTGGGGGGGTAGCTAGAGGTTTAGCCCCGCTAGACCAGCACTGATCGCATCGGCAACGTCGACATCATCGTAATGAGGTGGCAGATAGAACATTGCGAGGTTAAAACTACCTGAGGTGAGGGTCATACAAGACTCACCTCGACACACACATTGCATTCGAGGTGACCCTGCTCGTAAATAGATTGAGAGTCCACCTACTGGTCTCCTTGCCCTCCGTCTGGAAGACTTGCTAGCAGATGAAGACCCCGCATCTCATTGAAATGCAGTTCCTTCCGCATAAAGGTTTCCATCAAGAGTACAGTGCCCACATTATCAAACAAACGCTCTGGTGCTAGCTGTAAAGCCCCAGATAAGCCTATTCCAGAGCAATCATTTGCAGCTGCGAGCAGCATGCAGCTGCCTTGGCAGAAGGCTGTTAAGCCATGCCCGCCAGTAAACTCTTCGCATACTTTAGTCTGGGCCGGCGGAGCCCCAGCCAGCGCCGGAAGCTCACGTCTTTCGGCCAGAAGGTGCTACTTGAAACTTTACTAAAGTCATCTTCACCAAAGGCCACTCAGAAGACGGGAGTCCGGCCGGGAAACTTTGACGTTTCCTGATAGCACGCACTACAGCATGTCTCCCGGTTAGCCAACCACGTAGTTGTTCTGCCGACGTTGTTTGGCTGAAGCCCTCCAAACGGAGAGCCTTCATAGGCAACACACGGTTTTCACACAGTGTTAGCTCAGCCAGGTCTACGACTGCACTTCCTTCTCGAAGAGGACGGTGCTTCCTTATCGCGTTAGTTTCGTGTTTTTCCACTGCGCTTCGCTTGTCTATTTGAGAGAGATCACTCTGCCTCGGCCCCAGGCGTCCATCCTGCTTCTCTGGGCTGTTGCTGGTCGATCCGCCACTCTCACTTGCGAGCTTCCTCTTCTTTTTGCTTCGTCTCTCCACCAGATGGAGGCCGTCTCTGTGTAGTCCACTGTCTCTACGGCCTGGTCGCGCGGCTGCAGCGGACTAATGAAGTTACGTTTTACTGCCGGCGCCGGCTTCTCCTTCTTCTCCAACTTCTTTTCGCTGCTGTGGCTGTCGCTCAACCGCTCTCTCTTTTCGCCGTTGCTGGCGCTGTTGACAAAGATCAACAACACTCTTGACAACGTATGTGAGAAACGTCTGCTTCGACTGCTGCTGCGGTTTCTGCTTCCCCTGGCACTGTTGTTGCTGTTGGTTTTGTTTACCAACGGTACGGGTGACGATGGAAGCATATGAGACGTTCGAGCCATCTATGATCTTGGCGGGACCATTTGAGGTGCCGCCAATGTCTTGTGCCACTTTGTTCTGTGCCACCTACTTTTTCGTTTCGTTCTCTACTCCCGATGTGCTCACGTTGTTCCCGGTGGAACGGGGACGAAGCTGGAAGACAACTTGTTCAAGCTCCGACACTCGGATTGTATTTGCCGCCGCAAGGCGGCTAATTCAATTTTTCAGTTCAATTTTTTCCGCTATGCCGCTGCAAGATCTCAAGCAGGGCGCGGTTTGAGCGGCTGACTTCTAGTTCCGGACATCCAGGACACCGAGCGGGCTTGTTTGCCCCTACATCGGTGCGCGGTGACATGGGCTACACCCACAAAACAGGTCGGACACTGGGTCCACTCACACGAGCTCTTTATCACGGAGCTACATACAAAAAACTGTGCACTGCTGGGCGCCGCCATCTTAAATTAGACGTGGAAAGCTACCATAAGGGCCTGCAAATAAATTCGCAGAAGACGAAAGCCATGAAGTGTCGCCGTGGGGCCGATTGGCTGTTGCACACGTAATACCCTGTTATGGCCAACCGCTGGAGTTTGTCAACTCCTTCCCGTATTTAGGTCTGAGACTAGACTATACGGGAACTACCTTTACCCAGCACATCGGCAACAGATGTCGGGCGGCTATTGCCTCTATTCACACCCAGGTGAGAAACCCTCGACGACCGTCTTTGAGTGCGGCCGTGCGTCTTTTTGAGCTTAAGATTGTGCCAATGTTGATCTACAGCCTTGGCAGGATCTGGGATCATTTTTCAGCGGCAAATATTGCGCAGCTAGAGATATGTTTTACAGTATATATGAAGTGGGTTCTTAGCTGTTCTTTGCTTACCGCGGACGGCAAGAAGCCGCTTCGTGTACCTGCTAGCGGGTTGCGGGCCGGTAGTAGAAACAATCAGTCAGGCTTAGGTTACCTATTACCGGACCACTTCAGAATTTTTTGTTAGTGGCAGGGAAAAGTGAGCGAGGCCTCGGCAGAGGTAGCGCAGTGGATGTGTACCTCGCCAGGGAGCTTTGGGATAGAATGGCATGCACTAGTCGGCACGTGTACACAAGGTACATTGTGCATGGCTATCATCACTTAGTATGTTCGACCTAAGGATTTTATTAAGTTAGCGATCAATGTCGTTGCCAGTTCTGTTCGCAGGCATGTGCTAAATACCACGTAGCAAACTGCCAGCGCGTCGGCGGTCTTTGCACTTTTTCGTCCGGTGGGACGGTCGCTAAAGTGATCAAATTGTATATAATAAACTGTATTATAAATATTTAACATCTTAAATACAATGATGTTGCGAAATAAACAATATATATTAAACAGTAGACGAACTGCAGCGGCCGGGATTCCGTCTGGGCCAGGTGCTTTTCCAATCCGTTCAGCAGCTTGCAATACCTCTACGTGTAACTGCCGGAATTGAGTTGACGTGCGTTTCAGGCTCAGTTGCCTCCGGGTCGCTTGGGGTCGTCGCCTCACCCTCATCTATTAGCACAATGTCCTTTATGGCGGGCGCACTGTCGTATGGCGAGCGGTCCAATGACGGGTGCTCTGGGAACAAGGAACGGATAACTCTCTATTTCTCCCCGTCAGGTATACTTTCCATTCTCTTGCCTTTGGGCTTACCTCTGACCAGCTTATATGTGCGGCCCCACAGAAAGTACTTCACGCTCTCAGCGAGTTGCTTCAAGCAATCGCTCTTACTTTTGTGCATGACCCTTCACAGAATAGATAACCTTCTTTTAAATTACGTGAGTAGTCGCTGATTTTGTTCATCGTTGCCGCTCCGACGTCTCGAATGCTCGTAGTTGTGTCGTGCCCGCACGCAGTCTCGTCTTGCTAGTGCAATATTCTCATTCCACCAGTATTTTGGCTCGCAGTGATTTTTTCTGCCGGGATGTGGGGGCTAGCCGCCGTCCGTTTGCATGCATTTATCAGGGCGGCATGAAGTTGTGCCGACGTTGTTGGTGCCGTCGCCCCCTCTCCACACTCAGCTCTCTGTCGATCTCTCTTTTAAGAAGTGCATTGCTCCTGATGACGAGTTTTGGCCTCCTGAAGCTCTAACATTGCGCCTTTAAAGTGCTCCAATTTCAGACATTATGCAGTAATGGTCGCTCAGTGTCTCAGCCTGCTTTAAGACCTGCCAGTTGGTGATTCGCGTAGCATATGTGCTGCGGGTGATGGTCAGGTCTAGATGCGACTCGTTACCTGTCACCCTAGACATATCCTGTGTTCATCACTGCGAGATCCTCCTGTGCGAGCCAGTCCATTAGAGCTTGCCCTCTTGTGCTAATTTGTCGCATGTTCTTGACGAGATAGTCAGTTCATCCAGGAGCCCCTCAAGCTCTTCCAGCGCACCGTTAGGACTACTGTAGCAAACCTAGATCCTGCAGACTCCCTTAATTTCCACCCAGGAGAATGACGAGACTTCTGCTCCATCCTGTGTTTATCACTGCGAGATCCTCCTGTGCGAGCCAGTCCATTAGAGCTTGCCCTCTTGTGCTAACTTGTCGCATGTTCTTGACGAGATAGTCAGTTCATCCAGGAGCCCCTCAAGCTCTTCCAGCGCACCGTTAGAACTACTGTAGCAAACCTAGATCCTGCAGACTCCCTTAATTTCCACCCATGAGAATGACGAGACTTCTCCTCCATCCTGTGTTCATCACTGCGAGATCCTCCTGTGCGAGCCAGTCCATTAGAGCTTGCACTCTTGAGCTAATTTGTCGCATGTTCTTGACGAGATAGTCAGTTCATCCAGGAGCCCCTCAAGCTCTTCCAGCGCACCGTTAGGACTACTGTAGCAAACCTAGATCCTGCGGACTCCCTTAATTTCCACCCATGAGAATGACGAGACTCCTCCTCCATCCTGTGTGCATCACTGCGAGATCCTCCTGTGCGAGCCAGTCCATTAGAGCTTGCTCTCTTGTGCTAATTTGTCGCATGTTCTTGATGAGATAGTCAGTTCATCCAGGAGCCCCTCAAGCTCTTCCAGCGCACCGTTGGGACTACTGTAGCAAGCCTAGATCCTGCAGACTCCCTTAATTTCCACCCATGAGAATGACAAGACTTCTCCCCAGCCTTGCCCTGTAATGTTATGCTCTTGCGCCCGGTCGTTTAGTATGATACAGGTATATATTTTTTTTTATATCCGCGATCCATTCTTTGGTCGCAACCAGGGATTTGTTGGGCTTGCTTACCACATACAGCGAAGCTTTACATAGTTATCACGTCTAGCATATCATGAACCTGCCTGCTTATTTTGCAGTTTAACTGCAGTACATTAATACTATTGCTGGTCATGATTGCTGTTGTGTAGTGCTGCTGCCCGGTTGTTCCTAGTCTCCTTGTTTAGCTACCTTAGGAGTTCCAATGGGTGGTGATCCCAGACTTCGCTTTTTTTTGTTGGCGACCTTTCGAAAGCCTTGCTCATCTATGTCAGCGTCCATGTCCGTCTCATTTCCTGGATCGGTAAGCGTGGCCTCTGGTTCATGTTCTGTGCCATTTTTCTCCTCACTCTTTGGTGGCGCAGAGAAAACCTGGGGTCGCCCGGTATGAATTCCTTAATGTTTAAAGCGGACCAGGTCTTTTTCTTCTCATTCCCATCATTTTCTTTCTGTAGATCGGGCATGTTATCGAATTAGCAGCGTGTCCCAGCACGTTACAATTATAACATGCTGAGAACTCTTGGCAATCTCGCCCTTTATGTCCCGATCTGCCACAGTTATGACATATGAACCCTTGGGGTATCTGGTTTTCGCACTTGTGTGCACTGTGCCCGGTCCTTTGGCAGCGTGGGCAGCAGGGAATCGTGACTCACTCGAAAGTGTGGCACCGAGTCCAGCCAAGCATATGTCCGATAGCTAACAACTTGCGTGCGACGCCCTCTTTGGCTTTAACCATCACTGATAGATATCATGTGTGTCCTTTTCTGGGTTTCTCCAGGGTGAAACACTCACCTTCTCCTATAAGTGACGTGACTGCTTCTCCTATTTCCTTTTCAGCCGCATCCTCGGGTAGTCTTCGGACAATGAATATTTTTTTCTTGGGTATTAGCCGCATTGAGAGCCGCCTGTATGCGCCTGTATGCTTCCTTCAAAGGTCAACGTATCCCCAGCCGTATTTGCTGTAATCGTCAGCTTTACGTCGCCGCTTTCGAATATTTGCCATTTGTTGATGACAACAGTGTTCGTGTACGTCGACATTTTTCTAAATTTGAAGCATGTCGGCATATGTTACCGTGCCCGTTAATTCAGAATGATGGCTCTAGTTGATAGGCAATCCTGAGTCCTACTTTTTGTTTTTTCGTTCTCGCCCATCTTTTTTCTGCCGCTTTTACATGTTGTTATCGCAAGCTTTAGATTGAATTTACGGGAAAGGCACTCAAGAAGCTTTCGGGCACTCTGCTGATCCCCTTGGCTGCTCATATAGTACGATATGTCGCTCTCGCGATCATGGTGCTTGATGGTCATTATGATGTCCTTTACCATCCCAATGGTTTTCTCCATTAACTCACTTTCTTGTAGAGTGCCACTGTCTTTAGGCAGTCGCATGGCGATTAACGCCTTACTTATGGGTTCTCCACTGTCTCCTGTTTCTTGGCTGTAACGGGAGATGACCTCTCCTAGCCTCTATCATGGCATTAATGTTATCCACCTAACTAAGTTGGCAGCAACAACAGGGTTCATTGTTTGTGGCACCTGCCCATCATTGGCCATTATTTCTTTAATTTCCGCCAGTAGCTTACGATTATCTTTTCACAAGGCGTCGATTACTTTCCTTTGGGCTTCTTTTATTTCCTCAGCTTGCAATTGCAATTCAAAAGCCCTTTCTTTTATTGCCTTTAGCCCCTGTTTTTGAGTCTTATTCACTTTCAGGAGTAAGGATTTCACGCCTTAAAATGAACGCTTTGTGTTCCCTGCGTGTATTTGTGAAGGGCCGTTACCAGGTCTATTAACGGGCCGGTGTATTCATCAGCTGGAATGCTATCCGAGTAGCCATGTTCCCTCTCTGTACCTTCCTTCTTATTCTTTTTAAAGATTCTTCGTCGGATATGTAGGATCTGTCTTCTTAGACAACCCTTCAGTATCATTAACTTCGGCGGACTCCATGTCCAGGTTACGCTCCCCTCTCCCTTAGGGCTTTTTCAGGATGGCGAACGAAACATGCCTCTGTTGGCCCAATCGACCAGCCTAATGCTTCCTGTACTACACTTTACCTGCTTTTGATCGTAATATCAATATATTCAGATGCTGTTGTAACCTATATAAGGATATTAACGCGTTACTTGGCGCTTGCCTGCCTGTTTGTTGAACTGCGTGCGGAGATACGATGACTTTGTTTTCTCAGGCACACAGCGCTCGGCTATGCCGGGAAGCCACTATGAGCTAAGCCTGCACTCTTAAACGCGACAAACCGAGAAGACGGCAACCACGCAATCCAGTGTTAATCCGTGGCAGGCTCACAAGTGCACGAAAACTCCACAGAAACGGGAAACCACTTAACTGACCCACTCTTGGGAGGGAGTTGCGATGTCCCTTCTGCAGTTTCCTGGTGGTTGCATTGCACATGCAACTGCAACTCATCTCAGTCTGTCCTCGTGGCAAGCCTTCTGGTGTCACAAAATTCACGAAAATTCGCCAACAGTTTCCGTTTTGTGCATTGTGTACTCCTAATGACTAATTATCTGTTCCGCACAGTAAAAGGCACGAAAGGGTCTCCCATACTAGTATCCAAATATTTTCAGGGACCGATCTCACATGCGTCCACAACGTTTGCCTGCTACGCTGAAATTCCCAGGAATATTGTATAGCTAAATCAATCTTTTTATAGCTGCGAAATGTTCTACAGCTCAGTCATACTTCCGAACTAACGACGAAGCTTATGTTTACACCATGGGTCGTACAAATAATCTTTCGGATAACGAAAAGACAAGAATTTAGGCATATGCTGAGCTCGGTCATTCAGTAACTACTATATGTCTTCTTCCAGGATCAGGACCAATTTAGGAGTGCCAGTGCACCGATCCACAGTGTACCGAGTGTTAAGTTCTGTCAAAAATGTGCTATACGCAAAAAGGAAGCTTAAGCCGCGACTACAACCGAAGCACATTGCCGCACGCCGTGCATTTTTGCATAGATAACAAACTTGGGATAACGAGTGGAAAAACATCGTTTTCTCGGATGAAAAGAAATTTAATCTCGATGTCCCTGACGGCTGTCAGTTCTATTGGCATGACTTACGGAAGGAACCTAAATGGTTCTCGAAACGTGTGGCCAGTGGTGGTTTTATGAAATATCGGGGTGCGTTTGGACATAATATATAGCGTTTGGATATATGGAAGTCTGATCTGTCGCAATTGTGGGCCGAAACAATTCCGACAAGTATCGTCGGTTCCCAGTTAGAAGCCCACTCAGAAGAATTGGGGACCTGACGCAGTTTCTCAACGTCAAAGACAACGCCACGTTTCATACCTCGGTTAGCACTATAGCCTTTTTCAAGAACAAAGAGTGCCACTTTTTGACTGGCCGACATTGAGTCCAGACCTGAATCCCATCGAACATTTTTGGGGACGTTTGGTGAAGCAGATATTCCACTTTCGTATTTACAACAGCGCACTAACTCCATGAATCACCGAGTCTACGATCTGATTTAGACTCCGTGATGCGTTATTGTTGCTAATATTTTGCAACACTGTTTTTCACTTTTTTTCTGTATGAACCGATTGTGGGATTGCAATAAAATTAACACCATACCCGTGGTTCGTCCTCGATGTACATCATGCCCATGTTTATATTTATATATATATATATATATAATATTTACTTCTTAGGCGAATTTACCGTCGGACAGGGACAAGCTCTTGTGCGTGCTTAAGCAACCACTAAACACACGTTGGATGGCGTTAGCTGCCTGTCTTTGCTCGCTCGCGACGTCTGCCCTCCTGTGTGGCCTTCTTTTGTGACGTCGAGGTCGTGTACAACAAGGCAAAAGTGCCAGCCTAAGTCTTAAATATTAAAGCCACAGTAAGAGCAAGATTTCTGATTTAAATAAGTACAAGCATAGGTAATATTGGAAAAACGTATTAAATGTACGTCGTCATATATATATATATATATATATATATATATATATATATATACGTATATATATATATATATATATATATATATATATATATATAAAATATTAGAACACAATTAAACTATATACAGTACATTAGGAGGCCCACTTAAGTAACGATTCGTTTACATCTTTATTCAATTTCGCTAGTGTTTGTAGACGAATCGCCTTGATATTTGGGAGTGCTTTGGATAATTATCACATCATTCGGTTCTACTTGTAAGTTTTTTTATAAATTAAACCGTAGTAAATAAAGCATAATAACAAAACGCCATTGTACCATAGGCTCACGTATGATCAAAGTGAACTGCAATACACATTGGCACTTTGAAGGCAAATTAACAACTTTATATCAAGTCGGGAATACAGGGAGTTGCTATGACATCTTAGATAATTACTTTTGAGGGCCAGATAAAATGTTTTTGACTAAAGCGTAATGCAACTTAGGTCGGAAATGTTGCTCTTTTATGTAGGTCTCTTTAACCGACAAATCATTGTGACAACGTGAAACAGCCAAGCATCATGTATTTGGTTATACACTACGGACAAATTCGAACACAAGAACACGTTATTTATAAGATTTGGCTTTGCTAAATATTCTAAGCAGCAAAATTACCTGGTTGTCACGAAAATGTCTGGTATTGTTCTAATCTTAATGTATTTGTCAGATAACGTAGTTGAGTAAAACCAACGTTGACTAAAACCGGCGTAAAATTCAGTCATCTTTATTTTTTCTCAAGCCGGGTTTTAAGTTTAGTTTCTCCGGCAAATTGAAGAGTCGAAGGAGTGCACAACACGGTGCAGTGAAACCAACGTTGACTAAAACCGGCGTAAGGCTCAGTCATCTCTATTTTTACTTAAGCTGGGTTTTAAGTTTGGTTTCTCCGGCAAATTGAACAGTCGAAAAAAAGAACAACACGGAGCCTATCAGTGAATGGCTTGCTGGAGACAAATAGTTGCCCAATTTATGTGATCTTATCCGGCAGACGGCGTAACGTAGCACGTAACCCGGACGAATATCGTAATGCGCTGATGGGATAAAGAATGTACCTTAATATCTTAACCGACTGTTTTTGAATTACGTGGAGAATTGTATAATTTCAAGGATAGAAAACGTCAAAGACGGCGGAACGGATCGCCTAGGTTCTGTCTAACGTTTACGAGGCTCGTAGGAGCAGAAGCTTGCTATCAGAGCAGAGTCTAGTACCACTATTTAAACGACTTCTTCCTACTAGTCTTAAAAGAGCTCGACAATTCGGAAGCCGCTTTCGCGGCTTTTTTGAAAGTCTGAAGCCTCCCGAAGGTCCGCTGTTGCCATTATTGTTTGCGCCGCTCCGCCGATAATCGTTGTAGTCCTGCTTGCTCTGTTTCTGTATAGGACCGCCTACGTTCTACCCCAGACGGT
The DNA here is from genome assembly GCA_003439945.1 of Dermanyssus gallinae. Classification (NCBI taxonomy): domain Eukaryota; kingdom Metazoa; phylum Arthropoda; class Arachnida; order Mesostigmata; family Dermanyssidae; genus Dermanyssus; species Dermanyssus gallinae. The sequence goes on from QVRM01005991.1 coordinate 42,497, forward strand.
TCCCAGCGGGTTTGCCTGGGACCGGCCGTTGCACAGGACCACCCAGATTGTCGCGTCTGCCCTAATGACAGTCCACATGCATATCCATTTTATATACCTCCGCAGCAGGACACCACCATGTCTATCTAGGCAGTTGAGCCTTAGTGTCACCATTAGGCCCTAATGAATCCTCTAAGGCCTCCAGGTCATCCGGACTGCCTGCTCCGCCCGAATTACCAAGGCTCCCACACCACCTGGCTGGCTAAGGCCATCAGGGTCACTCTGTACTAGACCTGGCATACAAGGAGGTTCCACACAGGCCTACCCGGAGTTGCGCGTCAGGCCGGAATTGCCGGGCGGATTCATTCTACCAGTTAGTCCTGTCAATAGTTCGTATACGGAGTCCCTCACGTTTACGAGTAGATTTTTTCTTAGCATGTCTCTTACGCGGACACTGTCCAAGCAGTCTTCCTGTCGGTTGTTAGTCTTGTCGCTATTCCCTCTCTAGTAACCGTCACTACCGTCTCTGTTAAGTGAGAGAGTGTACATATTCTATTATTATGGAGTAAAGCAAACTGAGGTATGCCTCGAACGTAATCCTTCAAAATATAAAAGCCCGCTTATTCTGGTTCATTATGGAAATAGTTTGATCTTATTCGGCTCAGCTCAGGCGAGTATGCGTTTGGAGTGGAGTGAGTTTATTGCTACTAAAAGAGCTGTTCGCAGTACAATCGTACATGTAAAAGATTCGTCGTTAACTATTAAATTTGAGCACATAACACAAAAATACCTCGGTTTGCAGGTGTTACTTATTTGTATTTTCTCTCTGCTTGTGAAATACTGCTGGCAAAAATGTTTCGTTTACATTAAAGCTCTAAATTAATTAAATCCCTTAATAAGCACTGACGCAGTTCAATAGATTTTTCCAAGATAGAGAAATACAAATCTTGCGCGTGGATCTATGCCTGTGGCGGAGATTCAAATAGAATTATCGTGTTATTGCCTAAATAAACTTCGCTACGTTTAGCAGACAGCCTGCACATCGCGCCTATTTGCTGTGACATTTAGCGCGGTTAACGCGTTGCATTGGGGATCACCGAAATGTTAATATCACATACTGCTATTAATCGCCCGTGTATAAAGATGATAGATATGTGTAGATTATGTGCTGTTCCAAAGATTCTACAGTTTTACTAATGGGTTATTGTGCCGTATTATTATTTTATATCATAACAGTTGTGGCAACCTGTAACAATTATCACTTAGCTTAAAACTAGCGATACTTAAAGTTTACAGATTACAGATCAGCTGCATTAACCTTTATCTTGAATTTATTACGTAGTGTGATGCAGAGTTTGCTGACTGCTAAGTTTTCCTATCATTACTTAAAAATTAAGTAATTTAAAAAAAATCCTACCATTACGCAAAATTAAGCGTTCTGCAACTGATCCGCTGCCGTTTGATGTCCCACCGGAGCCGCTAAATCAATCGTATTAGAAAAAGGAGACGTGTATTCATTGTGTACGTTTCTAGCACAAAAAGCTTTTGCATATTATTATTCCGGCCGTTTTACTACTCACCAATCAAGAGATGGCCATAACACAAGACATACACAACGTTTAGTTTTTTGTTCGACGTAAGCGGGTTTCTCCTCTAAATACACAATCTTCCATTTGGTCACGCTTTTTTGTGCTTCATTGCAAGCAATAGTGGCCTCAAAACTATACATTAAGCGCGCACGTCATGTCGGTAACTATCCGTACCGTGTCACAACCCAAAGTTCCTAGAAAGAAGCGATGCAAGAGACAGCGAACTCATTAATGTGTCTCATGAGATGGTCGAGTAGATAACCGAAAACCGCCCGCTTTCAAACTCAGTTTTTGCGAGTCAGATTTGAAGGTGTAATAAACAGGATTGCACGTCGTTCACAGATTCAAAACGACTTTGCTTCTATTGTAATACCCCTTTTTCAATAAAGGTGATATGATATATGATGTATATATATATATATATATATATATATATATATATATGATATATGATATATAAAAACATCTTCTTTTTATTATTAATAACACAAATAATAATATATGAGACGCTATCTCCTCTATAAGGACAGTAACGCTCCTGGTTTTTGTTTTTGTTTTGGTCATTTAAACTTATAGTCCACCCAAGCCTTGTCTAGTTCGGAAACCATTAAAACCAATGACGGTCGTGGCCACGGTCGTACGAGTCAAACTCACAACCACCAGCATGCAAGACAATGACGTTTTCACTAAGCCACTTTACTCGGCAAAGCTTAGTTATGCATTTCCGTAAAAGTAAGGGTAGTAAGACTCTTTTGGAGGGTTCGCATCATTTCAGAACGTCAGGCTCTTATAGGAAAAGCATTCAGCAGGCCAACGTCTTGGAGTTAGCTACAAACGCATAAAATCGGGTCAGAAACTCCTTCCTGGCCAGTTGCGGTCAATGTGCTTAGCTATGGTGCTGAACAGTGAGATAAACTGTTGCAGCGTTCACCTCCTAATAGACAGAAATAACCTTAACAAATTGTGTTGTCATTTACACAATAAAACAACCAAATGACAACCTATTAAATGGACGGTCACCAACAAGGCGTGTCTGACTAAAAAGGCTGAATGGAGCATTTCAAATTGCATTAGTGCTGACATAGAATAACCAACGCGATGCGCAGCTGTCCAGATCACACTGAATTTACAATCACATTTTTTATGGTCGTGGGGTATAGAGGTGATGCTTGCGTGGGGTAAAGAGGTGATGCTTGCGTGGGGTATAGAGGTGAAGCATTGACCCGGCTATTGTACGCTGCCGATACTAGAGCGCTTGTCGCAGCCATTACTTCTTCTCCCGCAAGGAGCATTAAAAGAAGGGGACAACAGAACAGAGACAGAAAGGGAAGATAGAACAATACTTTTTGACCGCCTGTAGAGGGCGGCTAATCTAAAATAGCAGTGCACCTCTGGCGCTAGGAGTTCCAACTTTAACAAAAGTTAATCAAAGCGCGCTCTCTCTAGCTTTTTTAAATCGAGAAGATTGCTGATAGTGTTGAGTTACGTTAAGTTAGCTAATTGTGAATGCTAGAGGCGATGAAAAGACTGGGAGTGCTGTTTTGGGTAAGTGATAGACCAGAGCGATAAATGAACATACAGTGAAGACGCTGGGGAAACTACAGTCACAGATTGAGCCTGTCAGGGCGTTTTTCATCTTGTAATTGCTCAACGGATTGAGCACAAGTCACGGTGAAATAAATATTGGCAGCGGGCCTTTCCAGGATAACGTGCTAGCCCTTTGTACTGAACTCGTCTAAATCCAAATACTAAAACTAAATCAAACTCTGGCTTCATTCATGTTTCGGTCAATGCAGTTGATGTAAACTAAAAGATTTCGAGCCTCACAGAGCTTCTTGGAATCTAACAACTGGGCACGGATCACTCAAATTAGCAAAGGTTTTTCCAATGAGGAACTATTAGCAGCGCTGAAGCCGGAAGCTTGAAGGGGATAATATCAGATAGACTTGGGTACTTTGTAGAAACCAGAAACGCAGTACCAGAAGAACAACATAGGTTTAGAAGACCCAAACATTTGAGAGGCCATCCTTAAGGAGAGCACAGTATGCATTAACAACAGTATAGGGATTATGAGAAAACTAAAGCAAACTACAGGCGTGGTTCAAGGCGACGAACTCAGCCCGTTGCTTTTTTCGGTACTATTAGGACCTAACCGGGTGAGACAAGGATGGACTCGAGAGTGGGCAAGTACTTTAGTGTATGCAGACGAGATTGCAATCTATGGAGTCTATTTAGGATTAAACAGGGACTGGAAAAAATAACTAATTCTCTGGACGAGATGGGACTTAGCATAAACTGGGACAGTAGCAGTTAAGGTTCGACGAAGGGGTCGATTAGCAAAAGACGACCTTCTTCGAGCCAGGGGCAATGAAGTACATTTTGTAAATAAATTTACTTATCTGGGAGTCACTGTAACGTCGAATGATAGCAGTTTCCGAAGGCATATAGAAAGCAGAGTGGGAAAAGCAGTTCGAGCAGTAGCAGCAATTAAGAACTCGCAAATGTTGTCAAAATCCAAATCTTCCAAATCTTGTTTTTAATTTTTTCTTATTCGATATACTCCCAGAGAAGCTCAATACACTTTTCCCACCGAGATTTTAGAGCACTTATACCTCTTCGATTAGAATTCCGCGTCTTTAGACTGAAAATAGGCATTGACAGCAGCCTTAACCTCTTCACTGCTGCAAAAACGCCACCAAGACTATTCTTCAAATGTCCGAAAAGGAAATAATCAGAGGGGGCCAGGTCTGGAGAATAGGAAGGTTGTTCAATAAGTTCGAACCTCAGTTGGGCCAGTTTTGCCGATGCTTGTCGCGGCTTGTGTGCAGAAGCATTGTCCTGGTAAAACAGGACAACCTTCTTCTGCGGGCCGTTTCACGATGAGCTCTTACTTTAGGCAGTCCAACAGTCTTGCATAATATTCTCCCGTGATCGTTTTACCGCTCTTAAGGTAGTCGACCAGAATTATTCCACGTTTGTCCCAAAAAACCGTAGCCATCATCTTTCCGGCCGATGCCGTTGTACGCATCCTCTTCGGAGGTTCACCGGAGTCACCGTACACCTCGTCTAACTCAGTTTTCACTTAGGTCGCATTCCAACCTTTGAAATAAAAATGCTTGATAAGCACTCGAAACTTTTTTTCTCAATTTTTCAAAATCACGCCTATACGTTGCACGGGAAAAGCGATCAAACGAAATCGCAACGGCCAATCACCATAATATTTTGACTGCTAGCGGTCGAAAAGTTGCCGTTTCCAATAGCGGTGAAAGCGCGCCCAGATCGAATTCTGAAAAAGCTCATTTTAAGAACATGTTGAACTACCTGAACATACCGCGTCCGACCTTTTCAAAATTAAAATAGAGTCAATAGCATTATTCGGTATATTACCTATATGGGAAAAACTGGGAGAAGTAGATCTGCAGTTACTAGATAGACCCATATTTTTGTACGAAACGGGTTTTGGGGTTAGCCAATTCTTGTAGGAATAGAATGGTTCATATCTTAGAAGGGGAACTTTAATGACACTGCAACTTCGATGGGATTTACCTAGGACGAAAGCGTTTGAGGCTTATACTTTGAAGTAGATGGAAAAATAAAGGAAATCGATTTAGGAATATATACTACGGTAGCGATGACAAGCACGGCCTGGCGAGCAGCCGGATCCAAGAGCAGACATTGAACCACGTTGTTTGCAGCCCACGGGTTTAATCACGTGTTATGCAGCACGGAAGAATTCCACAATCCTCAGGAGTGTTGCAGGTGCACGAGGTGCTCTGTCCAGTGCAATAGATACCACGCCGCTGCATATCCAGCGGTTCAGTCAATAGCTGAACTAGCAAGATGAGAGAAAACCCAATGACGTGAAGGAAGCACTAGTTGTGTCTGATGTAAATGTTTATAATTTAACCCAACCTGGGTGTTACTAAACCATAATAATTAGCAGCACTAAAGCAGGACGGGGTAGTCTCGGTTAAATAAAGTTTAGAAGCGACAAGTTTGTTATCAGCTTACAGCGTTTGCTACAGATAGCTCTTTTAGGTTTCTAGCGTGTGCCATCCACAGATAGATCAGAATGCAGAACGAAAAGCTTTTATGTATGCCCGCGTCTTGTAGCGTGCTTCGTGTCAAAAATTTGGTTACATATCCATTAGTTGAAAAAAATGGGTTGCTTGTGGAAACTGTGGTGAGACCGGCCATATTACAGCTGACTGTGAAAAGGCACCAACATATGTTAACTGTGAGGGTGGCCATGCATTTTCCTTGTCGCTATGCCCTTTATGCACATGCAAAGTTAAGAAGCAAAATATTTGGATGAAACGTGAGCTACTACAACAAGTCAGTGTAAGGCACCCTGCCATGGCATTTAAGGTCATTGGCCAAGTGCCTGCATTGACACCCGAATTACCTGCTACTTATCCAGAGAACATACGATTCTGAGATGTCCAGCATGGGCAGAGCGGGGTGCTTCCGCTACGTTTTTAACATCAAGTACGCTAGGGGCGACCCTGCCCAGCATCTGCAACCTAATGCAGGAGTCTTTGCCCCAGTGACTAGAAGTGTCGAAACTTTTTAGGAACATACTCATGGCAAAAACTAAAGCAAATAACCGCCGCACGACACGCACCCCCCAGGCCTCCGAAGAAGCAGCTGGCCACGAGTAGACTTACCCCTTCCTCGATTGTTTGATGTACTTGCACATGCTATTCCCAGTCGGTTGGGAGGATGGGGAGATGACTGCTTTTTAGTGGGTTGAAGCCCCCTTGCATGTCATACGGAGGTTTCCAGTCGACTTTACGCTTCTGTCGTAAAAACAGTTTTTGTGGAAACCACGGGCAGATTAGAAGTGAAACTCATTCTTCCGGGAAGCACGTCGACTCCCTAGAAGCAAACTCTAAATTGGCTGACCAAGCAGACCTCTACGACGATGAAAAAGTCATTAGGCAAATACGGATGTTTCTGAGTTGGGGGTGCGCCAGGCTTCCAGAGCAAATAAAAGTATGGATGCATTTAACACCATCATAAGAGTTTTAGGTGCTATATGTCTACAATTTGTGTAATGTCTAAAGAGCCTTTTTATTGCAATTACACTTCAGCAGATGAACTAGGTTTTTCGTCCCTATAAAACGCAACATGATCATGACATTGAACAGTTTAAATGACATTATGTCACCCAACCCTACGAATGTAAGGCAATGTCACCACGGCTGCTAAAAGCTGAATGTCTAGTCAGAGCAAAAACATCACATTTTGTGATATTTTAGCTTTCCACCTTAACGAGTGAAAAACAATGCTCAAAAGATCAGAATCACTCAAAACGCTGGGTGATATTTTGGAGTAAGAGTGTTCTGGGTTAGACGCTGTAGTCATAAGCAGAACATAGTTAAAATACATGATTACGACGCATATCCCGGTTTCACTTTGATTTGGGCAGCACGTGAAACTAGTAGCCGACTCGATCCCTGTTATTGATCAAATTTTCCTTAAGCAATGCTCATTGAGAATAGATGATTGACTATGCCGCTGAGAGTCAGCGGCCATGCTGCCACAAGGAGTGTTGGAGAAACCCCAGATATCTTAACATGACTAGCCCTCGGTACCTTAAAGATATACCTCACAATGAGTTCCAAGCTTGTTGGGGACGAAGGATGATCTAGAATTAAAAACAGCCTTCTTAAAAAAATCTCGGACGTGAAACTAGTAAACAGGGAGGCGGAGTTGAAATGTACATACGCTCAAGTTTCTCAGGTACATTTATTAAAGTGCGGTTTTGAAGGGTTTATTGTCGGTATGTATTCCACTCATGTCACGCATGACAAAGTCCTGCTGAGTTCCTTGAAGAGGTACTTCTAGTAGAAGCCTTGCTATATATTGTAATGAGTGATGTGAACCTATATATGTACCTATATAGTGAAAGCTATATATAATTTTCCTCAGCAAGAAGCATCCTTCATGTCATCAAGCAAATGACTTGCCCTGCTTCCGGTGTCTGTATTGCCAATATTGCTATGAGAACTTGCAAAAGTAAGCATTCTGCAAAATCAATCGTATTTGAATAAGACGACGGGGTATTCATTGTGTACGTTCTTAGAACAAAAACTTCTGTCTGCATATTATTATTCATTCTAAGCAATTGTGGACTCAAAATACATTAGTCCATCCACGGCATTTACTTTGTCGAGATCGGAAACTATCAAAACCAATGAGGATCAGGCCACGTCCGTACGAATGGCCGGTCCAGGAAAGTGGTATAGCATTTTGACTAGGTTTGCTTCATTTAAGAACGTCAGGCACTTTAGCAGAGCTAGAATTCGACAGGCCAGTGGCTGGTAATTAGCTAGAAGTGTGTGTAATGGAAGGCGTACAAAAAAAGGCACAACTAACAGAGTTTACCTCCTACTAGACAATAATAAACCTAGCAAACTGTTTTGCCGTTTACTCAATATCGCTACCAACTGGCAACTTATTGAATAGACGGTTACATTAGCAAGGCGTGCCTGTGTAAAGAGGCTACACGGGGCATTCCAAGTTGCACCAATGCCAGCATAGAAAAATCGGCGCTTCAGTATGGGGAAACCTGGCCCTCCGCACGGCTTGTAACCGGCGGGCTCTCCGTGCGGCCCAGCGAGGCATGACAATGAGGGCGTGCCGTGGGTACCGCACTGTAAGCATTGACGTTATCCCCGCTCTTGTCCGCCAGCTGCCCTGGGACATGCTGGCAAGAGAGCAGAGTAAACAATGGATGTACGGGGTCCGGTCGAAAGGCGGGTGCCGCGGAAAGAGTACCGTTACTGCTTTATTATATAACAATAACATTTAATGACGTCGGAATAAGCCACGACAATTCTACATGCAGAACTAAACATAGATACCCCTCCTTCGTTGCAGTAAATTCATACATTTCGTAAGAGTGAGTATCAATGAGAGAATGTCCCAGCTCCCCCCGTTCGCCCAAACGACCAGTGTCGTGCAGGGCGATAATCTGAGCCCTCTGCTGTTTTTCCTGCTGCTGAATGGCTTGCCATTCCGAGTCCAAGGATCTACTTCTCATGTCAAAACGTTGTTGTATGCAGACGACCTTGTAATTTTCGGAAGAGTCGTTTTCATATCCAACAGGCATTGGCAAGACTACGCGTACGTACAAGATATGGGGCCAAAGACCCTTGAGTATATGAATAGCTTCAAGTACTTGGGGGTGGGGACTACCTGTCAACGGCCGATGCTTCAAAGAGCACGTTAAGGACAGGGTCGGGCGAGCCTTTAGAATTCATACGCCATCGAAGCTATCGCTAGAGTCAGCTATGACCTTGTTCGAGATTAAGGTTGCACCTGCTGCTGCATACGGAATTCAAGTCATCTAGATGTACTTCCACGTCGCAGCTTGTGATGCGTGATTGCATAAAGCCAGCATTTCTTAAACGTGTCATGGGGCTGCACCGCTAAACACAAAACAGATTAGTTTACTTCCTAGGTGACACGCCGCTATTTATAAAAAAATCTTAGACGACGTTTCGACCTTTCGACTACTCCAGCTTACCTAGAGTTCATTGGTTTGTGGGAGCGACAGATGGCAGAAATCGACCCTGAAATTTATGATACGGGTGCAATGACCAACCACGCATGGAAGGGACTTAATAGGACCAATAGGCATATAGTAATTTGCTTTGCGGTACCTAGGTATCATCACATTCTCTGCAGAACATTAGGTTTCCATGTGCTGTGTGATACCTGTGTTTGCAGAAGGTGCGGGCGCTTTTGCGCAAGATACCAGGCAACATTATGCTTAGAAGTGACTTTGTTAGGGAGTCTCGCCCTAATAAAGGGATCTTAATAGCCTACTATCCTTGGGTTGGAAACATGTAGATGTATATATCTGAATACGGAAGTAGCATGTGTATCCTAACATAAATTCTACAGCGTACCTAACAAAGGTGATATTAAACGTCATTATATTTTTATTTCGTAAGATGTGCTTTATTCAAGAAAATATTTATTCTGTTAACATCAAGTTTCCTTGAAGCTGGCGGGTTACTCTCCATGGAAACAGATGGTTTAGAGCTCGTTTTGTCTCTAATAACTTTAGAAGAATATTCTTCTCACGACGCGTCGTCGTATGGATATTCTTGAGCATTTTTAACATCAGTTCGGTGTGCCTTTTTTTAATATTTACGAGAGTATCACGATCAATCTTCCGTAACCTTTCTAATATGTTGGGACCTGAACGTCATCATTTGGGATTCTGCACTTGTATGCAATCTATCTTCAATATTTGCTGCATATCTTGTGTGTAAGTTATATATATATATATATATATACTAGTAGGGGCCCGACGGCATTCCGCCTTTGCCGGTGTAGATGCTCTTCAAGGAATACCCGGGTTTGGTAGCGACACTACTCACCAAGGCGATGACAAGTGGCTAAGTGCCTAGAGAGCGCGGAGGCGGTCTGAATCCCAGAAGTAACGGAGGGTACAGAAACATATGTCTCCTCAACACCCTAGCAAAGGATATGAGGCAATTATAGAATACAGACTTAAGGCGTTTGCGGAACAGATTGGTCTTCTATCGGCCCACCAATGCGGATTTCGCACGAACAGATTAGTTCTCACAGTAATTTAACGAATAACAACCAAAGCTGACTTGCTGCACGGTTTGTCTAAATACAAACCGAAATTTCTTGTGGTTATCTTTCTGGATGTCAAGAACGCGTTTAACGGTCTGCCGTAAAAAAATATTTTAGACACCCTGGTGAAAAAAGAGGTCCCTCCGTTTCCTGTAAGGGCCGTCTCGGGGTACTTGCAAGGCAAACGTTTTTAGCGGCACGGTGAATAGACCTTGAAACAGAAAGATCTCCCACAGGGAGTAGAGATGATTGCGTACGCAGATGACTTGGCCATTACTACTCAAGCAAAGGCAGAGGAAATGTTAGAGTTAAAGACAAACATGGTTTTTCGGTCGATAAAGTGATGGATGGACAGAACAGGGCTTGCACCGAAAAAGAGGCCATTCTCCAGAGAGGGAGAAAAAGTGGGCAGGATAAATCTGATAGTGGCGGGCTAGGGGATCAAACCAGTAACAGAAGCCAGATTTCTTTGTGTCCTGCTAGAGAAAGGTCTCAGCGGCACAAGTCACATCAAGGGGTGCACGGCCAAGGCTAAAGGGGCTAATGCAATAGGCAAGAACCTCCTAAATTATATACGGGTCGAGAGGGAAAAAACGACAAGATCGTGGCAAGAAGAATAGGGCGCCACGCCCGTAGGCTCACCGGGCCATTCACTTCGCTTGCTCATGCAGGACATAAAAAAGACCGCCCAGCGCGAGGAAATTAACTTTTTCCTTACGCAGTGCCTCACTGGCCACTGTAACTTTCAAAGCTATATTTTTCGCATAGGCAAAGCTCTCTTGGAAGCCTGCGTGCACTGTGCGTAAGGCATCGACGATGCCCCCGAGCACACTCTCCTGAAATGCAATGGTCTAGAGCAGACAAGGACAACTACAAGGACAACTGCCATAACGCTGCTAAGATTGAAGTGGTCCAGAGAAGAAGTAAAACGAGGAGCCAGAACACCAAGCCCGCCGAGAAGTATTATGAGAATGTTTGTAGAGTACATATGCAGCACAGCATCAACATGGAAGCTGGGCAAGGAAATGACAACTTTAGTGATGGAAAATAAAACCGAGCTCAGCAGATATAGAAGAAACGGATAGCGCTTACCACATCAACAGATGACGTGGCTTGCAATCAAACGGGTTCGAAAGTGTTAGGACAAGCACGTTGGACCGGTGGGGGAACCCGTGAGTGACCTCGGCCAAATGATCCGTTGGGCGCTCGCCACGTCTCTTGATGGCCCCTAAGACTGTTCTATGGATATTTGGGCCATTAGAGAGAAGCTTAAGGGGGTAGGTGTGTTTAGTGGGTAGGAGTCTTGGCGAGAGAGGAAACACTCTGCACTTGTAGCGACAGACCCACAACGCATCTGTGGGTCTCTACCAAAAACTCCTTCTCTTCAGCGCGCGTGGTCAAAACTGGCAAACAACGGCCACTGGAGCGGCCTACGGAACCGAATACCTACAGCCGCTAGCAAAGCGAGGTGACAGGCAGTTTCCTCGCCGGGTGCAGGTGCATGGCTGCACGCCCTCCCGAGCCATCAGCTAGGTCTTTCCTGTACGTTGAGCCTGCACGATTACTAGTCGGATTGAAGTTAGGAGCAGAGCTCGTCTCCCCACACCGGTGCAGATGTGGTGACGAGGTCGCAGAATCGCACGCCACTTGCAGGGGGCTACGGTCGGCAGGCTACACATGCATTTTGGAGCCTTCTGGTTTAGTCAGAGACGATGGGAGGAGACCTGATATCATTACCCTGACTTCCTTCGAGCGGGGCCAAATGCTGGTATGGGGTGCGACCGTAACCTACTTTTTAGCCCTTTTATTGGTCCGTACGGGCGCGGCCCGCCTTGGACCCTCGGTAGAACTAGCGGAAGCAGCCACATATATATATATATATATATATATATATATATATATATATAGTCAAATCTTTAAAATTCCAGATTGCGGCTTCTCGATCAAGGAGTAGCTAGTATTGCATTATGATATATATATATATATATATATATATAGAAAATATTCTGATGATTTATTAATCATTTACAATACGTTTGCACACTCGGCAGTGCTCGCCTTCTATATATATATATATATATATATATATATCATAATGTGATACTAGCTATTCTTTGATCGATAATTTTGAAGCCGCATTCTGAAAATTTAATAATTTGATATGTTTACCCATCAAAGAAACATTGCCTTATGCTGACGTTTACAAACATGCTTGCTTTGAAATAATAGTACGTGTTCTCGGAGAATGAATGGTTATCATCTGACCAACTGAAATTACTCATAGTGTCGATTCTAAAAACATAGCAAGTCTAATTATAAGTTAGAGCTTAATAAGAAACTTATAGCTAATTAATTAATAAATCAATTGGAGAACTTCTTGATATGACGCAGTATTACCGATCATGAAGCGTTTCATGGTGCAAATGCGTGTACTGCACAGGAAACTGCACAGAAGCTTTTACCCGACTCGCCGACTTGTACCGGCGAGTCGGGTCGAAAACAATAAAAAACGGAATTCAATTCTACACATGAACGGCTTCAGTGAAGAGGAGCGCAAATAGATCAGACGTCAAGAAGAAAATCTGTGATGCCATCCAAACGACCCTTTGCGAATCACCGTTGCTTTTGGTACTATAGTGTGGATCACATTAAGATCACTTTTGCTTTAAGTGCTATAGTGTGGATCAGACTAAGTCTAACAAACTGTTCTTACAGCAAGCATGGGAGTAACATGTGCAGTTTTTGAAGAGCACTTGCACCAATAATGTAAACACCAGTAGAGCAGAGAGATGTATAGATCGGAGCGCCACAAAAAACCAATAAGTCTAGCGGATAATTTAGGCCCGCGGGCCAGTGGTCATGTCGCCAACTGTGTTGAGCCGGGCTATGCCTAATCTAGTACACAACGGTGCGACCAGCCGCCGTGGTACTGACGCCTCGCTATAAAGTACAGCCTGTTGACACGGCCAGTACCTTAAGAAATCGTACAAAGGAGTATTATCAGTAGAATGCGTATCACAAGCTAGTGATTGATTCAAAATCCACAAACCAAAAAATCATCTGTCAATGCTTTCAACCAAGTACAGCGTTGCTCTCTCACGACAAACTATAGCTGAAAATGTGTCGGGACGCTGGCTGAGTTGGTAAGACTGGTACTGCAAAACGGCGCCCACAAGCACATCAACGTTAGCAACGATAACAACCATTGCACGGTACAATCAAACAGTAATATATATATATATATATATATATATATATATATATATATATATATATATATATATAATGCATTGATTATAGATACACGTCCTCCTCAACTCGATTTAACAATGAAGGAAGAAAAGTTTTACTCTAGTTGTATTCAATCTTAGGCATAGCAACGCCCTATTTTTTTTATATTTGAACGTTAACCGCCCAAGCCACCGCTGCTACCTCCCCACCAATACAGTTTCGAAATTTGAAGTGATCTCTATTTAAAAATCGTGGCATCTGTTTAAGAATTGATTTTTATCATTCTGAGTAGACAATGGACAAAATATCATCAATACGGTTTTTCTACCGGTATGGATATCCTGCGTGGCCGGAAACTAAGCTCGCTTGATTATGTTTTTATTGTTGATATTTATTCATTATCGCTTCGAGGTCTGCTGGTAAAGTGTATAATATTCAAATAATGGGTAGTTTATTATGCAGCCAATGTGTGACAGCTTAATACCTTTTGCAGTGGCTATTGCACCGCCGGGAAAGCCGTTTTTACAAATCTTTGTGTCAAAGTGAAACTTTAGTAATGCTTTATTATGTGATCATATTAGCACAACGTGTAGTTTGTATTGTTTTAGTGCTTAGTGCATTTATGAGTTGTAGGCTATTTTTTATCTGTTTATAAACAAATTCTTCACTACTAACATATGGACAAAGCTAATGTATTGACTATTTTTATTCATGTTTATAATATAATGTTTAATAAATATTTTTAAAAGCTCGATCTTTAAAAGTATAGATTATTTACTGCTGAACCTTTGGACATGACAATTGTGGCCCCGTAACCATGCCTATATTTAGCATACATGCAGGTTAAATGTAAACATATATGTTTTGAATATTGTAAATATATATTAGATTTGATTAAATATTGGATTTGAATATGGACCCCTCAAGGGGACCCTCTCAGTTGCCTGGCATTCTCCATGTGCGGGAGGAGTTTAGAAACGCCGTCGTCGTCATGTGTGCGGATGACATAGAAGTGGCCCACCGAAACCGCGGTGCCATTCGTCGAATTGTCGGCGACGTAGAAAGTTACCTTTACCATAAGGGCCTGCAAATAAATTTGTGGAAGTCAAAAGCCATGAAGTTTTGCCGTGGGGGTCGATTGGCTGCCGCAGACGTAATACCCTGTTGTGGCCAACCGCTGAAGTTTGTCAACTCCTTCCCGTATTTGGGTCTGAGACTACACCAAACAAGAACGACCTTTACCCAGCGCATCGGCGACAGGTGTCGGGCGGCTATTGCCTCTATTCATACAGAGGCGAAAGACCCTCGACGAGTGTCTTTGAGTGCGGCCGTGCGTATTTGTGAATTTAAGGTTGTGCCAATGTTGAGCTACAGCCTTGGCAGGGTGTGGGGCCATCTGTCGGCGGCAAATTTTGCGCTGCTAGAGAGATGTTCCACAGTATATTTGAAGCGGGTTTTTTGCTTACCGCGGACGGCAAGAAGCCGCTTTATGTTCCTGCTAGCGGGTTGCGGGCCGGCAGTGAAAGCAATCAGGGTCAGGCTTAGGTCACCTATTAGAAGACGGTTTCAGCAATTTTTGTTGGAGTGGCAGGGAAAGTCACCGAGGCCTTGGCAGAAGTAGCGCAGTTGGATTTGTACCTTGCCAGAGAGCTTTGGGAAGGAACGGCATGCATTAGCCGACACGTGTACACAAAATACATTATACATGGCTTTGATATATTTAACCCAAGGATTTCACCAAGTTAATGATCAATGTCGTTGTCCCTCCAGCTTCCCTCCACAGGTCTTTACAACAGGCCAATTCACTTCTCGATTCAGTCGGTCTTACGGACCTAGAAGATCGCTTAGAAACAAGCCGCCGTAGAGCAGTTGCCCTGTGCGGCCACGAGCCCGCCGAAGCTGGACGCCAGAAAGATTGGTCGGCGACTTTACATGAGCAAAGGGTTGAAAATCTCATCGCGGAAAGCGCCACAGACGCTGATAGGGCCAGGCTGCGCGCCGTCTCCTCTAAAGGGGCGGGCGCATGGCTCCACGCCATACCCTGTGCTCGGATCGGGACACTCCTAGATGACGAGTTGGTGAGAATCGCGGTCGGACTTCGTTTGGGGACGGACCTTGTGCACGCTCATACCTGCGTCTGCGGTGACGCCGTCCAGCCGGATGGACGCCACGGCCTATCCTGTATCGTTAGCGCAGGTAGGCGAGCCCGACACCAAGCCCTGAACGAAACCTTCAGCAGAGCCCTACGCTCTAGTGGCCTACCGTGCGTCCTGGAACCCGTCGGACTGGATAGGGAAGGCGGAAAGAGACCCGACGGTCTGACCTTAACCCCGTTCGAGAGCGGTTGCATGCTGGTTTGGGACGCGACAGTTACTGACTCATTAGACCCTTCAATGGTTAGTGCTGGCGCGGCCCGGGCCGGATATGCTTCAGCTCTCGCCGAGGCAGGCAAGGTGAGAAAATACCAGAACATCGGGTACCCGTACGGGTTCTACCCACTTGCCTTCGAGACACTTGGCCGTCCAGGCCTGTCCACTCGCGGTTTGCTACAGAAGGTCGGGAAGCGACTAGGTCTAGCCAGCGGTGATAGGCGAGCGGGCGAATTTCTCAGACAGCGTCTGTCGCTGGATGTGCAACGGGGCAACGCGGCTTTGGTCCGGGGAACCCTCCAGAGATGGTTGGTTCCTACATTGGACCCTTCGTAAACGTGCACACGTTCGCAGGGACCCAATTGTCATGTTCCCACCGTCGGTGATTAATTACAATGAATAAATAAATAGCTTACATAGATATCTGCTTTAAAAACGTAGCAAACTTCTTAGAGGCGTAGTAAACATCCCAAAAAATGCCGGTTCTTCGTTATCGATGTGCGACCGCTATACGATTATTTAGAATAGACGTGTCTAGTGGCGTAATTATGGCAGTAAAAACGCTTGTTACTTTCTAATATATAGAAAATCGGAGCACACTGCATGTAAGTTACACGTTTAGTAGTAAAAATGTATAATACATCTCTTTATTGCATTATTTTAAACTATGCAAAATGAAACTAGCCTAAACATTTCAATGATGGTGAACCTTAACCTCATAAAACAACGATCTATAATATCAAGACGTTCGTTTTTAGGCTGAGTAGGTAGGTTGTCTGTTACACTGTCTGACTTTGCAAACGATCTCATTTCGTGTGTACTCGTTCCCTTGCGTTGACTACCATGCACGGATGTACTGTGCAGATAGTTTTAATCGGTAAGTGAACCTTATGCTGTACCTGAGCGTGACGAGACGTATTTGACTCTTATTTTTTTAAGTACGGGCTTTCTTCTACTTAGTGAAGTGATTCAAATCCAAATCGACAGTTTTAGCTATTTCTTACGAATACATTTTTAAACTGAGAAATCATATAAATGTTTAAAAGCTGGCCGTTCAGTTCTAAAATACTGAACATTCGATGCTTTCTATGTGGGTAGTTTACCAACACATATCTGTATCACGTTTAGAAAAAATGCATTTTTAGCTGAGGTTGGCCACTAACCCGCACTTTCTAGCAGTTTTTAGAGTATGTATTGAAGTGATTTTAATGGCGCTCTGCCGGCCTTTATAAAACTAATCAAATTTATTGTAAAACTCTGCCAATTTTGGTAGTATGTGGTTTTGATTTCAACTTTGCTTTTTTACATCATCATTTCCAGTGAATTTACAGAAATCCGAGAGGCAATATTCTTCTCTAAACTGCGTCGGTTAGAGGCGCAATAAGAGCAGATTAAACGTCTACTTTATTTTAATGCGATTTGACAGTACATTTAACCGACTCAACTATCTGACTGACAATCTTTACAATTGTCCCAAGTAGAAGAGTTATTTCGCATTATTTATTACTCCATGACGTGCTTTGTCGTTATTGTAAACGGGCAATGCAAGAACACAAGTCTGTTTTTGACTCTCTCTTCTCGTGAATGTGTTCGCTGCACGTTGTACTCGTACTGCTTGTGTGCAATGGCTACTTGCGAGGCCATATAGACTACGGGGACCTTGGTAAGCGTTTGTCTTTCTTGGCCGTCGATCGTGCATATATATATATATATATATATATATATATATATATATATATTGCGGGCTCTTCAGCCCGCAGTCCGGGCAGTCGGACTCCAACAGGGACCCCCGGCTCAGCGTGCAGGCTTTTTTTACACGAAGAGACTGCGTCGACACATAGCCCATACGAAGCTCAAAGGGGTTGCCCATAACATTGACGACGAGTCACAGCCCTCAAACCCTCGGTTTACCACGGATGGGTTAACCAGCGTTATTCAAGATGTCACTTACTGCTGGCGGTTGGTCCGCATTTTGTCAAATTCCGTGCATAGACAAGTAGCCGAAGAGTTCACTAAGGTCCTGTGCTCAGTCGCAGAGAATAATGACAACGCGCCGTGTTCTCGAGGGTGAGAAGGATGACCGGTCATTGGCGGTGATCGTCCGGCAAAACCTTCGCAACTTTGCTGATGAGAAACGGTTTGACGCTGGCCTTTGCCCCCAGCAGCGGACAGTACTGTCCGGCTACCTACTACCAAACTCACGGAGGACACGTTTCTTTGACGGCTAGGGTCTTAATCTCAGAAGAAACGCTGGCTAGAACACCAGCAAGACGGCTTCGCTGCTAGATAAGCACCCCCACGCCTTCACCTCTGTTCTGGCCTAGCCCTCCTCACGTGCCCTCGTCATCAATCACATCACCAAACAATGTTCGATCTGCCATAAAAACGTTTTTGCGAAGCTCAGCTGCGGGCCTCTATTATACTAGACCACGGCTTTTAAAATACGTGCTGTCCCCCACTCTAGGGGCTATTGCCGACCGGCTTGCGACTGCCCTGATCAAAAACGTTGATTTTCTTCGCCGGGGCTCGTCTCTCTCCGATTAGCGACCTCTTATCTTTCGGGCCCGACTTTTTGCCCTCAAAAAGAAAGATGGCAGCGTAAGGCCTATCGCCTGCTCATCCGCAATCCGAAGGATGGGTGCAAAGATCGGCATCATTATGAGCGAGGCAGATATATCACGTATTCGGAGGGACCATTTGTTGAGTGCGGTCAAGGCTTAGATCCCGAGAATGCAATCCCGGAGCGTCTAAATTGTACTAAAGAATTCAATAAAACGAGTGAGGTTTCTAGCAAAATACGTTATATTAGTAGAGATGGCACAACGTGCTGATGAACGGAAGCAAATAAAGAGACCGATAGAAGCATCGACTAATAGAAGTCATAAACGACTTGGTTTCACGCTACAAAACTGTAGATGACCTGAAGGACCTCTTGTTAAGGGGATGTCTGAATGTTACATTATTTTACTTTAAAAGAAGCATTTTAAGAAAGACTCTTCTCCGGCTCGAAATACCACGGTAGAAAATCTCGGCCGACTCCGTCACTTGGAAGATACGGCGACTTAGTTTCAAAGGGAAGATCACCGATGCGGTCTTGTTGCATCTTATTTAAGAGTCTGTTTTCTCATCGCATATTCCTTGGTCGTCCAAAAAAGGCCTCCTCTCGCCGACACAATATATATATCTTCTCATTTATTGACCAAAAAGGTATATTACATGTCATATGATTTAAAAACAATGGTTAAAAACATTGGTTAATTAGTTACTTTCCCTTGCCAACCGTCGTAGGCTATCGAAGCTCTGTACCGCCGGGTCGAGAGGAGCGTCATCTGTGTGAAAAGTGATTTGCGGTTTACTTAAAAAGGGGACGAGGTATTATTTAGAAGCAAAAGAGGAGCAGGACACACTATTCAGCGCAGATGGCGTATATTAGTGTTAGATATATAGTGTTCAGCAGAAATATGCACATTCAGAGACCTGACTAAGTTGGCCAACTAACTCTTACTCAATAAAAAATTAAAACAAGCCCAGAGGATTTGTTTTATTTAATTTTCGTAGCAAAAGGCAAAACTGTTTTAACAAGTATGAGCTAAATGTCCTCCTGATATACTTCTTCTACGCAACAATTACAATTGGCTGGAAGCTGGCCGAGAAGACAATAAAGTATACAGATTTCTCGGAGGGCTTAAGGCCAATCGCTGAAATGTATGGTCTGAGCTATTTCAGCTCTATGACAAAATGACCTTCCGGAAGCGTTGCGACGGCCGCTTTTACATTTTATTTATTTCACAACTCAGTAGTATATATATATATATATATATATATATAAATATATATATATATATATATATATATATTTATATAAATACAGGGTGTCCAGTTAATGTCGTCTAAAACTCAAGGGCATGGTCAAGGTCGTTGAGAAAATATCTTTGCCAATGGAAAGAGGAAGCGGAAATGTTTCGTATAGGTTTTTGTATATATTCTCTAAAGGCTACTAGCGGCAGGACGTCTGGAGCTGGGAGACGTTTTTTCGAGCTTATGCTATTTCCTGACACAAAAACACTTTTTAAGGACAGGAGTCTTACCGCACTAGCAATGTCCCCTCGGTGAGTTTGACCAAGGCACGGTGACATACCCCGTCCGGTATCCGCAACGGACGGGGCCCGACAAGCGCGGGAGTTACATTTGGGCGTCAATGTTACCCAAAATAAGTTTATTTTCTCTTAGACGGCACGGAGGTTTTTGATCATTTAGACTAATGGTAAAGCATGGTTGTATTTGCCAACAAATACTACAACGACTTTCAGGGTTGACAGCTTGACGTTACTAGAGGCAACTGACTGGAGCACTTTTGGAAACCTCAGCAATTGCTCTTTTAGCATTAGGCAAGACGCGCTAGAAATATGCCCATAGCTATTGTCTTGCAACCGGCGCAAATTTTGTCCCGTTCTTCTGTATTCGTATATATAACGTCTAGGACTAAATCAATGCGTCGAGTAATACATTGAAATAAATTTGATTTGCCAGACTCTAAACAGACAGTTTCACGCTTGTTTTCTATCGCATTGCAATAGATATCGCGACGCAGATTTTTTGAGAGCTCGTGGAGAAGACTTTCTGCCTGGATATTTTCACGAACAGAAACGTGATTACAAAATGAAACTGCAGGTGCATACCGATCCCAAAAGGGTCAATCAGATCGTCAAACTCAACGATGCCTCGTAAGTAATTCTTAACTTAAAATTACATTTTTTTAATGAATTGATACATTGCAGAGCGTCTAAAATACAGAGGCGTTTATTCATAAAACATTACATGGCATCAAAAATTTGTTAGACAATAAAATGTACATTATATATTTGATTATATAGGCCGGCGAAAGATGCCACAACGCTGCGATCGTTAAGTATTGCACGTATACATAGGATATCGTCTTAAACGCATTATGTTTACAGTTTTCAGCAATTTTGCATTAAAAGTGTTTTAATTATCTTTCATGTATAGTATGCGTTAACTACACAAACTATGTAGTGTTTTTACACGACGATGTACGAATGACATGTTGATGGATCGTCATGATATGGACGCGCTGCCTAAAAACATATATGCTATATTTCGGCTTTATTTATTATTTTTAGGCATTATTTTAAAGTGGCCAGGTCAAGCGAGCAGTCAAGCCCGGTGGCGTGGCGCATTCGCGTGCGCCTCGCGACCGGAAAAGAGACACGGGTTCAAGCGCCACTTTTGCACAGTTGTATTTCAAGCCCCGCTGACTCTTTAGCATAGCAAACACCTAAAACGTATTATATGAATCAACAATTAACATCGTTTCAGTTTACTCTAGACCGTCGGGGCCAGTGTTAGCCCAGATGACTGGTATGCTGTCTAAAGTTGATGTTATGTAATGGAGAAAATAGCCATAGGTGGCATCCCTTTAAGTATCCTAAACCTACTTCAAGAAAAATTGCAAGAGGGGTTAGATCCTAAATAAGGACATAGCGGAGGGGTATTGCTCATAACGATAGCTTGAGCCATTCGTTATATTTTTATTTCACAGTTGTTAAGAAAGATTATTCGCACATTAAAGTTTAAATATGAATTTGCAAGCATATTATTTTATTTTCAGTAAAATCATGCGATATGGAAACGGATGCAACGCAATGGAGGGTACAGGTAAATCTTCTATATATAAATGCGTTTAAATAATAATTGGTATATTTCACACACGTGTTATGTCTGCCAGCAGAAACTCTTACCGCTTTTAGGTAAGCGGTTTAAAATAGATATTTTTCAAAATCTTGTCAAAGCAAGACGACAACATGGATCGCGTTTCTGATGTATGGTCTTCAATTTACTTCGATGGTGCTATTCTTAATTACGTGCTAAAGAACAAGGGGCCGAATAGGTATTCGAACGTTGATCCCGTCCTAAGATCCTTTGGTACGTGGAATCCTTTGCAGATACGGTTCCTTCCAGGATCTCCATTGGTTTGCCGTTTTAAAGTCAGGTCGACCTAGTGGTTTATTATATTGTTCGATGGTTGAGCGTGCCCAGCGTGGACGTCATTTTTAGTCTGATAACGTCATACTAATCGTATACGTCTTCGGCACAATCCCGGAGTGCATTTGATTATCTAGAGGTATATATATATACTCTCTCTCCCTCTATATATATATATATATATATATATTCATGGTTATTAATCACCAACGGTGGAAACATGAAAATTTGGTCTCTGCGAACGTGTGCACATTTACGAAGGGTCCAATGTAGGAACCAACCATTTCTAGAGGGTTCCCCGGACCGAGGCCGCGTTGCCTCGTTGAACACATCCAGCGACAGGCTCTGTCTGAGAAAATCGCCCGCTCGCCTATCACCGCTGGCTAGATCTAGTCGCTTCCCGACCTTCTGTAGCAAACCGCGAGTGGATAGGCCCGGCCCGCTAAGTGTCTCGAAGACAAGTGGGGGTAGAACCCGTACGGGTACCCAATGTTCTGAAATTTTCTCACCTTGCCTGCCTCGGCGAGAGCTGAAGCGTATCCGGCCCGGGCCGCGCCAGCACTAACTATTGAAGGGGCTAATAAGTCAGTAATCAGCGTCCCAAACCTGTGTCGCGTCCCAAACCAGCATGCAACCGCTCTCGAAAGGGGTTAAGGTCAGACCGTCGGGTCTCTTCCCGCCTTTCCTGTCCAGTCCGACGGGTTCCAGGACGCACGGTAGGCCACTAGAGGGTAAAGCTCTGCTGAAGGTTTCATATATATATATATATATATATATATAACCATATAGGCAAATTAAATCCAAAGGAACCTTGCACGCTTTCTCTATAGAACTCGAGCATGTTAAAAAAATCCAGGTTCGAATTTAGTGGCACTTAGTAATGTTAATCGGCGCTATTACGATTGCAGATGGCGACCTTTTTCCAGCCTTCGAAGAACCGCCGAGGAGCGTAAAGATTTATAGACCTCATCTTACTAAGCCATGGCCTCTGTATCTACAGAAGCAATACGTTGCTATGGGTGAATCAATCACTCGCTTCCAGGGAGCCAGCGACATTTTTAATGAAACCGGCGACCCCGAACTTGACGGGTAGGTTTTTATGCATTCACGAGGACTTTTTTCCGCAATTTAAATTGACCCACTCTAGGCCAACAAAATGTGATACCATTTCACTAACAATACATCATCCGTAGCCAGTACCTAACTTGTTAGCAGAACGCGGCTAGTGAACAGTTTTTGTCGTATGCACGATTGGCAAGGTATTCACTTTAGAGTGTAAGTTTATTTGACAGTTCTCAACAGGTTCTTTTCTCTTTGTCTCAAATCAACCCAGCAAGCAATATGCAAACGTTTGTGAGTTTGGGGTTCTGTTTGAGACTGCCACCTACAACAGGGTGTGTAACAATAGTTTTCCCATAGCTGTTTGTGCCCGACACCAACACATACAAAGGGGACGTTTGACGCAAGCCGGTCTGGAACACGCAAAACCTTCACTGGGACGTACATACTGCCACTTGTGGTTAGCCTACCTCATTTCCTTCATGGAGATTCTGCACTGTTTGCCAACGTCAGCGGTTTACATCCTGATGAGAACAAACACCGATTCTACATTGACGTCCATGGTGTGAGTTCATCACTTTTAGCTTTATAGCTTATTTTTAATTGGTGTTTGTTCTTACTTTGCGTTCATTGTACTGATACATTTTCTTGCAATGTGTTTTGGTAATGTATACCATTCGGCCGTGTTTGCATACTTTATTATAAAATATTGGTTGATGATCTAATCTTAGGGTCTATAAAATGCTACTTTTGTCCGGCATACTCTTCTCACGCAACCTATTTTACTATTGAATTATCTTTGTTTGTAGACTTAATAGAACTGGGAGGACGTAAAATTTACGTGCTGCCAGTGTCAATATAACCTATATTATGCTAGAAATAAAATTGCATGTGCCATAGGCAAGTTCTGAAACCAAGCAAGATTTGCAAAGGTTTCCTGTCATATTATAACCGAACGTGACATTTTAACTTGGAATCGGCCATGCATGCTGTGCTTAAATTATAGATATAAAATAGATAAGTGAATTGTATAGACTTGGCGTAGCATAAGATGTGTTTACCTATGAGTATATCTTACAACTAAAAACTGTAGCAACCGTATTTGTCACGTGTACAATATAAAATAACTTACGCTTATTAATTGTCCAATTATCTTTTCAGGGGTCTGGTGTGACAGTTGACATGAGATGGCGAATGCAAGTAAATCTCAGGCTGACACATTTGGAAACAGAGCCGATACCAAGAATAATTCTCCCCATCTGTTGGACAGAAACTGTATGTTATATGATACTGAAACTGTATGTATGATATATACATATATATATATATATATATATATATATATATATATATATATACGCAGTTTTATATTATTCATAATAGCTTTATTAACCGATGGTTGGTTTACAATATTGCGCGTACAGAGAAAGCACACATTCACATATACATATATTCATCACGGTTCTAAAAGTCGAGTCAACGGAACTGTTCTATCGCATCGTTGAAGGTGATATAAGTCACACTGTCTCCCGCAAAGTTTGCACAAGCATAACGAGGAAATTTCATGGAACTTCTCTCGAATACAGATCTTCATGTGGAAGCCATGTACAGCAAATCGTGCAATTAGGTGTCTATTTTCATAGTTGCAGCGCTTCCATGAAGTACACGTCATTGCCTGGGTTTCATAAAAGAGCGGGTCAATGTCTGCCATCTTATTCTCTTATTCAGACATGTACTCGTTGAAAGCTGCCGTTTTCGGTAACACGTGCATTTTTGTAAATTCTCAACAAATAGCGGAGTCGACGCCAGTAAATAGACTAATCTGTTGAGACTAGTGCGGTGGACTCTTAGCGCCTTTTTTAGAAAAGCGGCCTTGATTTGGTCAAGCGCCTTAAAGTTTAACTTCGTCAGATGCGGCCATATCACCTGTATACCGTAAGAAGCAGTAGGCGCAATCTTCAGGTTAAAGAGATGAACGGCAACGTCCATTGATAGTTTATAAGGGTCTCGGATGCTATGAAAGGACTGTAGTCCTTTCCGAATTCATTCATCAATGTGCCTCGAGAAGTTCGTACCTCGAGACGAGAACATAACCCCTAGGTATGAGAAGTTCGAGACAAATTCTATAGATTTTGAACCTAACCGTAATTCGTCGATTCCAGCCAATTTCCCTCCACGTCTAAACTTCATTGCCTTTGTTTTATCTAAATTTATTTCCAACTGGTTTCGATGAACGTAATGCTGCAAGGTCGCAAGGGATTGTTGCAAATGGAATCGACTGCGAGAATATAGCACCAAGTCGTTTGCATACATAAGGACGTCTACCTGCGGAGTGCCGACTCCGTATCTCTTCAGAAAGGTCTCTCACCAGCACCGAAAACAGCAGGGGGCTAAGATTATCACCTTGGGCAACACCAGTGGTCTGTAAGATCGCCATGTGTTTAGCGCCTCCGTCATCTATAATAACTTGTCCTTCCTGTAAAATACCTTTAATGAGCTCCAATATATTCAATGAGATCCCGCAAAAAACCAGCTTGTCAAGTATAATTGTTCGTGCGGCCGTATCAAAGGCCGCTTTAAAATCTACAAATACAGCAAATAGATAAGTCCCTTTAGTTCGAAGTGCCCGTTGTATCGAATTTAGAAGTACAGCACATGCTGTCATTGTTGACCGGCCCCTTCTGAAGCCATGTTGTTGCTCCGGCAGCTTTCTGTTAATCTCAAGAAAATGTTCTAATCGACGGGCTAGGATAGCCGACAGAAGTTTGTAGATTGCGCTCTTTTTTGCGATACCTCGGTAAGACGACGGTGCCAACGGATCTCCTTTTCCTTTAGGGATAATGCTAAAAAGACTGGTTTTCCATTCCGAGGGTAGTTGGACCGTTTTCATCACCTCGTTAAAAAGTCTGGTAAAACAAGGCGCAAGGTGAATCGCTTGCTTGAGATGCTCATTTGTGACCAAATCGAGCCCCGGGGCCTTCCCGGACGGTGCTTTCATTATTGAGTCGATAACTTCAGAATTGCTAAAAGGCCGCGACAGGGCTTGACGGGCGTCAGTGACGCGCTCGTCCCACACTGACATTATCACAGGAGCGCAGCTCGGAACGGTAATGTCACTGGCAAACATTTGCCGGAAATGAGCATTTAGTATATCATGTGGGATAGGACACGCAGTAACGCGCCTGTCTGTCTGCAGCCACCTATGAGGTCGTTGTTGCGCTTCTAAAAGCAGCTTGTATTGTTTTCGTTCTTCATATTCTTTTACGGCGTTTTTTACAACTCTTTTATAGTCACGACTTAATCTAGTATAAAAGTAAGTCATCTCCGGGCGGATTTTTGCTAAAATGTATGCTTGAATCATATAATGTTTGCAAGAAGCGCACTCTTGATTGTACCATGGAGCGTGCTTTCTGATTGTTCGCTTGCTTTCAGTTTGTTGCTTTAGCCGAGCGCTACCAGTAATGGCACTTCGAATTCTGGTGGAATAGGATTCCACGTTGATCACGGTTGGCACTGGGACTATGTTTCGCGAGGTAACCGTAAAAAGGCTGAGATTCAGATTGCGACTTAGACAAGGCCGCTTGTGATCTGTAGATTGAGGTTCAATTGATATTTCCATTGCGACGGGTAGGTGCCACTTTGCACCGAACGCCAGAGTTTTCTCCTGCACCCCCCTGTACTTGACATTACATGGTTTTTATATTATAAGCTCTTATTATCCTTAACATCAAGCTTTATATCATGCTACTTTATTCTTATTATATTAAAACGGACGTATTGCGCAGACAAAAGACTGCTCGCTAGGTGGTCTGCGCGCCGCATCATTAGTTCGAGACTGAATTCCTATGCTATAACAAAAATGAAACTCGAATACTGGAATTACATTAGCTACAAGTATTTTTATAACCGCTAAAAAGACAGTATTTTTTCTAAATAGGAGGTTTTGGAAATAAATTATGCTTACATGTCGCTGGCAGCAAATAACAATCCGCACACTCACTAAACTCGGCAGCAGTCTATTCAACTTTAAGTGTGATCTACGTGGGCGTGATTTATACATTGTCATATTGAACAAAATAGAGCAATGTGCCATAATCATGTTTTCTTCTGAATGCGTATGACATACTATCTGAAACATATCAAATTGTGTAAGGGGCATATAGAAGTGAGTGCCTTAATGAAAGAAAAGTAGTTTAAATAGTTTTTCACACGCACACAGTAGAGGATCCCTCTAAGAAGTAGACCTGTGACCAGGCGAGACCCTAAAAATGACAAAATAGGACTCAGGAAAAACGCAGCAGGAAAACTCGGTATTGCTTAAAGTACAATTCAGATTATTCTGCATGACGATTTTTTCTTGGGAGAATTGTATGCAAAATTTGTGCCACATTCCTTGACACCTACGCAAAAATAGCGTGTGTGTTAAAAATCATCAGTAGGTAATGAAACTGATTCTTAAGAACTTGTTTACTGTAAATTCGGTGTAATAAACAATTTTCACAAGGCGCTACACAGCCTCTTCGACCGGTCCTGTGAGCGTGTGGTGAGGGAAAAGGCTTATGTTAGAAATTAATCGTACTTTGTTTTGAAATTATTACCTATTTTATCTCCAGGAGCTTACTGAACCGACTGTATATATATATATATATATATATATATATATATATATATATAGAAAATATTGTGATGATTTATTAATCAGTTACAATACGTTTGCACACTCGGCAGTGCTCGCCTTCATGAAAATGGTGGTAAAAAGGTGTCACGTGAGGTTAAGAATCAGCTGTCCGTGTCCTTGCTTGATGGTAGCCCCTGCTTTTATGGACCCGGTGCGAGCGGTATATCCTCAAGGTTCCTTGCAACGTTAAAACGGTAAGATCCATAAGATTCCTCTTCGTGAGGCCGAGCCCTAAGAGCGTCCTCACAGAGTCCCAGACACCACTCATAGAGATGGTGATGGAATCGAATCTGCGGGGTTTTTGCGTGTCGGGGAGCGCCGCCCTTAAAAACTCGACGTCATATTTGGTGATCTTGTCCTGCCGCGCTTTTGCCAGGTCCCGGTTCGGGCCGCAAACCTCAGCATCTAAAACCCAGACCTCAGTAGGTGTTGTTATTACGAGGTCGGGCTTTAGACCCGGTGCGCCCGGTCGACGGAATACTCGCTCACGAACCACCTCATGACCCCTCTCGCACATTTGAGCGACATAAGCCAACGTCTCAGGCGCATGACACCCGTGCCTACAACGTTTGTTGTAGCCCTGGCGTCCCCTGGCCAATCTGGCACGCGTTGGTAGTGCGTTGATCCTGAGCTTTAGTAGGTTTAAATACTCCTTACCAGATAGGTACCAGATAGGGCATACCCTTAATCCAGTAATGTTCAAAGGGCGTTTTGTGTGCTTTTTTTAAAATGTGCCTTATCGAACGTGTTGTGTAGTTGTTGAGACCAGTCATCGGTCTCTTGTGTAGCGGTTTCAATGGAGGTTCATAAACGCTCGCAAAGAAGTCTTGTTTTTGCAAGGTCTTTTTTGAAGTGCTCGGTGGTTAGCATCCATTGGACCCCAAGGTGCGTGAAGCTTTCAGGCGGGAGAGCCAAAGTCTGGGGATTAACGTTTGGAGACAGGGGATGTCCAGACCGCCACTTGCTGTGTGCGTGTACAGATAGGCGTTCGGCACCGAGTTTTCGAGTTTAATCCATTTCGACTTAACAACCTTTCTGATCTCGTTATCTAGGTCGCTAAGGAGTGCGTAAGATGGTCTGGGACCGGATACCAGTTTGTATAAAAGGCGGGGAATGAGAAAGTCTCTCGAAAATATGAGTCTTTGGTGGGGTTTAAGGGGAGCTATCGTGAGTCTGTTGACTAAATTAAGGAGTATATCCTTGGTGGAGTCAACTCTGCCATTGCTGTCAAAGTCGACTCCAAGATATCTCCATCGATCGCTCATACCTTTAGCTGGCAATTGCCGATCTCCAACGTTAAATTCTGGTACGGTGTTAATAAAACCTTCACCTTCCTTCCTATTAAATAGGCGGGAGATAGTTAAGCTTTTATTAGTATTAATTTCAAGGCCTCGGGATTTCAAAAAGGGGTCCGCAATATTAAAGAGCCGTTGGAGAATAGATTTCGTAGAAGTTAGGAGGATGAGATCATCCGCAAAGGCTAAGCCCATAAGGCGGAAGTCATCAGTAAGTTGGTACAAGATATTAGTTTTGTCTAATTTTGAAAGAATGTCGTCGAGAACTAGATTAGATAAAAGAGAGGACAGAGGATCTCCCTGCCTAACACCCCTAGTGGCCGAAATGTGCGACATTCTTGTCCAAATTCTATGAGTTTTAGATGAGAGGTACAAGCGTTCGATACAATTAATGAATACCTCCGGGTATCCGCGAGTGCGGAGTGACCACAGGGCGGAGTCATGACTCACCATGTCGAACGCCTTACGGAGGTCGATTGAGGCGAGTCTGAGCTCACGTCCTGCAGACTTGGCATCGTTAAGGATACCATCCAGAACTGCAAGATTCTCGAAGGTACTATTATAGGGGAGAAACGCTCGCTGGATTGGGAGAAGCCTAATAGAGTTATGGAGGCGTCTAGAGAGAATTTTGTTAGGCGTTCGTTGTAAGTATGAACAAATAGATAGGGGTCGCAGATAGCTTGGGGATGTGGCATTGTTAATTTTAGGGATGAACGCTAAGCGAGCAGTTTCGTGGGCTGAGGCAATGTTGCTTATTAATAGTATGTTAAGAATACAGCAGACTACTTCTAACGGGAGTTTACGGAGGGACGAAAGACAAATCCCGTCCAAGCCTAGTGCTTTAAAAGGTCCGCGGAGAGCTACATGGGTTTCCTTAAGGGAGATAGGGAGGGAAACCTCAAAGAGATCAGAGTTGGGAGTGTATACGGGCAAGAGAGTGGTTCAGGGGGTGATTGTGTCATCGTGTTGGCCCAGTGTTCTACAACTTCGGTGGCCTGCATGTTGTGTATGGTGTGTTTGCCTATATATGTATGTATATATATATATATATATATATATATATATACACATATACAGTCACTGAAAAAAATATAGGGCCACCCATGTTTGCCACATTTTACGCATTTATTATAACCGATTGTGTAAAGATCATAATGATACATGCTCACAGAGTAACAGCGGATACTTTTATCGACATTTGGGCTATCGGGTTACCTTAAAACACAAGATTTCGACATTTGGCACAGCTACGCTGCGAAAAAATTATAAAGTCACCACCAAGATGCATGTCTTAGCGAGTGAATTAAGTGGAATAACAACGTTTGGGCTCATTTTACGGCACCTAACAACTATACTTAATATTTAGTGAACTTCCCATTACGTCGGATAACTTCAAAAATGCGGTTTGGTATAGTGTTGAACAAATTTTGGATGACGTCCTGCGAGAGCTCGTCCCAAGCCTTCACAATTGCTTTTTTTAGTTCTACCTGGTTCGAAAATTGTTTTTCGTCGGTGTAAACCTTTCGGGCGAGCCAGCCCCATACATTCTCGATAATATTAAGATCAGGTGAGACTGCAGGCCAGCGTAGGACCTCAATGTGGCGTTGTTCGAACCAGCTTTCGATCAACTTTGCAGTGTGAATCGGGGCTATATCGTGTTGAATAACAAAGTCGGGTCCTCCCATCAGTTCAAAATGTGTGGATTGCTTTTCTAGTAGATCCCTATAGCGCGTCGAATTAACACAACCGTCTAAAAACACAATCGGCGACCTTGTATAATACCCGACAGCGGCCCAGATCATCACCGAACCGCCACCTAAGTACCGTTTTGACAAAAATCGTTCTTCCTTGCGCACATCGTAGAAATAATAGTTAAATCCATCCGGTCCATCACAATTGAACTTTTTTTTATTCGAAAAGAGCACTCGGTGCCATTCAGTGGTACATGACATCGTAACCTGGGCAAAGTCGAGACGAGCTTTCTGATGCTCAGCGGTCAATCGCGGTTTTCTCTTAAGTTTTTTTCTCGTGAGCCAAAGTGTCTTCCTGAGGAGGTTTTGCACATTTCGCACGTTCGTTTGCACACCGGCCGCCGCCGCAATTGCCTTTGCCGAGAGCGCAGAGTTCGAGGCTATCTTCAAAATTGCGCGCTTGTTTCGTTCCGAAATGGCATTTGGACGCCCCGGACTCTTTTTTACGCCGTATTTTTCACCCAAATTCACGAAGTTGTTCCCTACTTGGCGAGAACGCCCCAATCGACGGGAAATTTCCCGATTAGAGAGGCCGACATCCTTATCAGCCTTGATTTGGGTCTTTTCGTCACTCGTGAGACGCCGACCCAAACCCATCGTTTCAGCGCAGAAAAATTTCTGGTAGGAGGTCTGCTTTCGTTTCCGTCGAGCCGTAAAATGAGCCCAAACGTTGTTATTCCACTCAATTCAACTTTATAATTTTTTCGCAGCGTAGCTGTGCCAAATGTCGAAATCTCGTGTTTTATGGTAACCCGATACTCCAAATGTCGATAAAAGTATCCGCTGTTACTCTGTGAGCATGTATCATTATGATCTTTACGCAATCGGTTATAATAAATGCGTGGAATGTGGCAAACATGGGTGGCTCTATATTTTGTTTTAGTGACTGTATATACATATATATATATATATATATATACATACACATATATATATATATATATACATACATATCTATATATTCATTTATTTAAGTGTAGCAAAATATACGTTTGTGATGTAAGAACGTGTGCACAGCCCGCTGGGGCATAACTCAAGGCACTAGGTCCAGGCCTGGGCTGGTCCACCTAGCCATGGTACCTCTCACCGAAGCGGCATTCCCCCTCTGAACATCTAATGACAGACGTTGCATTAAATACTCGCCCGCCCTCTCACCTGTAGCAAACGCCAATCTTTTCCCGACATCCTTGAGCAGTTTCGTCGTGAGCGACCCAGGCCCCCCCAATGTCTCGAATGCAAGCGGTGAGAACAAGTGTGGGTAACTGATGCTTGAATATTTTCTGCACTTGGCTGCTTCCGCTAGGGCTACCGCGTGTCCAGGG
This sequence comes from Dermanyssus gallinae, assembly GCA_003439945.1. Lineage (NCBI taxonomy): Eukaryota > Metazoa > Arthropoda > Arachnida > Mesostigmata > Dermanyssidae > Dermanyssus > Dermanyssus gallinae. Next base: position 74,392 of record QVRM01005991.1, read on the forward strand.
CGGGCTGCGCCCGTACCGACCATTGAGGGGGCTAAAGAGTCGGTTACGGTCGCGTCCCACACCAGCATTCAGTCAGGGTCATTCCATCAGGTCTCCTTCCATCGTCTCTGACTAAGCCAGACGGCTCCAAAATATATATATATATATATATATATATATATATATATTGTGCAGAATTTTCCTCCGAACACGCCGGTTCCTTCATGCGTTGACTGGTTCTCCCGCAAACAGAGATTTCGCACAACTATGTAGGAAAAAAAAGGCAGAAAAACTACTTTTATAAACTTCACTCTCTCTCCTAAACAAGACGTTTCCACGTCTTCCCTCCATAGGGAAAACTTATTTTCTTGCCGAGTTCTATCAAACCTCGAAATGCGTGCACAACAATATGAATGACCCTGTATATATATATATATATATATATATATATATATATATGTATATGTATATATATATATATATATATATATATATATATATATATATATATATACATATATATAAAAAAAAATATATATGTATATATATATATAAATATATATTTTTTTTGGAGGAGGATTTAAATGCTTTAGGCACTAACGCATAGGGCAAGTAGATGGAAACTCAGACCCTATGCAGTGTGGGACTCACTCTCGACGGTTGGACATTATTCCGCCGAGATCATACTCACTAAACGCACCTCCCCCCTTAAGCCTCACTCTCTGCCAGCCCGGCTCTCCTTTTAATAGTACTACGAGCCGACAGGAGAAGTGGTGAGTGTTCTTCGAATCAATTGGCCGAAGACCTCTCAAGGTTTGGCCATATAGCCATAATACTGCGTTCCTCTACCTGCGAAACGATTCCTCTAGAGGCACGGGCGTATTCTGTCCGTTCTGTTGCAAATCTGTCTCTCCTGAGGCGCTCCAGGTTCACCTTTCTAACCAGTACCTCTCGTGCCACTGCAGCTCCTATATGCCTGTTAGAGGTGCTTTCACAAATGAATTGCACAAACTGTGCAATTCCCTGAATAGACAGGTCCTCCCCAACCTGCCACCTCCCCAACTCCTAACCGATCACAGACTAATAATTTAATTTTAGGTTCCTCACAAAACGACACTGCTACTTCTAATAATAGTTTTAACTCCCCTAGTACTTCACGCGTCTCTCAGCCAAATTGTAAATGGCCATCTAGTACTTGCTTAAAGGCTTTTAATTCTAAATCAGGTCTGAACTTACACCGTCGTCGAGCCCATCCGGACGAATATAATAAGAATATTTTAGCCCCCCCCTCTAAAAAGGCCTGATGGAACCCACAAGACCGTGAACTTTTGGCAACATTAGAAACAGAGATTACATAAGATAATAATAACAACACTTCTAGAGAAATTTACCACCTTTTAGCTACTAATTTTAACTTACGCACACCTGGGGCGATTAGAAGCCAACGTAATTCTCAGGCGCATAAGGATCTGGTAGAGAACCTCCGTAAAAAGAGGTCTCACTTGGATTCCAACCCTGACGGAATGAGCTTCCTAGTGAGGACCTAGTCGGCTTCGATACTCTGCATCAGATGGCCCCTGTAATCCATCCAAAAAAGATATTATTATATCCAAAATACAAGCCCTCACAAACACAATTCCCAAACGCAACATAATTTCAACAGACCTTACTGATCTGTCAAATATAATTTGCTCAGGTGAGGACCACACTATCGCCTTAAACGACATTCTGAACAAACATTTTACACACTGTGTGACGTCGTGCCTTTAGAGAAACTCCTTCCACTGAAGCGCAAGTATCTAAAAGGCACCAGCGACGTCAAGACTACGCAACCACTCAAAAACTTTTTAGCCAAAACCGATCCAAATGCGCTTATGAGGTGCTGGACGGCAAACACACCATACACAACATAAAGGCCACCGAAGTTGTAGAACACTGGGCCAACTCGATGACACAGCCACCCCCTGCACCACTCCCTTGCCCCGTATACACTCCCAACTCTGATCTCTTCGAGGTTTCTCTCCCAATCTACCTAAAGGAAACCCACGTAGCTCTCCGCGGAAGTTCTAAAGTACTAGGCTTGTACGGGATTTGTCTTTTGTCCCTCCGTAAACTCCCGTTAGAAGTAGTCTGTTATATTCTTTACATAGTATTAATTAGCGATATTGCCTCAGCCCATGAAACTGCTCGCTTAGCGTTCATCCCTAAAATTAACAATGCCACATCCCCAAGCGATCTGCGAGCCCTATCTATTAGTTCATACTTACAACGAACGCTTAACAAAATCCTCTCAAGACGCCTCCAGAACTCTATTAAACTTCTTCCAATCCAGCGAGCGTTTCTCCCCTATAATGTTACCTTCGAGAATCTTGCGGTTCTGGATGGTATCCTTAACGGTGCCAAGTCTGCAGGACGTAAGCTCAGACTTGCCTCAGTCGACCTCCGCAAAGCGTTCGACAGCAGCGCACCGCCCCCTCCCCCGTCGCCAAACGCTTGGCGCAACTTCTGGCTGTTGGACTGGAACTTCCTCAATATCATGCCTGCGTCGCCGAGAATCTTGATCACCGCGCGCCAAAGTTGTTCGGCTTCCTCAACCGTTCGGCTGCCAGTCAGCATGCCGTCCATATATAAGTCTTTACAGATGGCCGCGCTGGCCTCGGACTCGCTCCCGACGTACTGCTCAGCGTGGGCCCGAATGACCGCGATGGTGTTGTGCTGACTGTCCTTGACCCCGAACGCAGTCGACGTCATCCATAACAATACTTGGCCAACAAGGTTGCGCTCATCCTGGAACCATAGGAAACACAATAAATTGCGATCCTCCGGCCGAACTCGCACCATCAAATAGGCCCGACTTATGTCGGCCACCCAAGCCACCTGGTGCCTCCTAAACCTTGTGAGCATCGCCAGCGGGCAAGGGAGTAGGTTCGGGGTGTCGTCAATGCAATCGTTGAGCGACAAACCTCCCCTGCCCGCTGCTGACGCGTTGAAGACCGGCCGTACTTTATATGACACCTTGCTGGGCTGAACTACCGGAAAATGTGGCATAATATATAAAGCAGACTTACCGGAGGGCAGAGGTTCTGCGAATCCGCCGTCAATGAACGCTCTTACTTCTCGGACATAGTCTTCTGCCAATGCCGGATCTTGCCGCAGCCTCTTCGCCAGCGACCGCAACTGCTTCGCTGCGAGAGCTTCATTCTTGTCGATCATGACGACGTTCGGCTTCAACTTCAAAGCTACTTGGTATCTTCCATCTTTGCCTCGTTTGATGCTGTCGAGAAGATTCTTCGATACTTCTTCTTTGTTGCGTGGTTCCAACTCCGACGGCCGGATACCAATTGATTCTAATGACCAAACATTTTCTAACTCCTGTGTCGTCGTCGTCGTCACCGCGAGAGCCTGGTTCACGCCGTCGAGGCCTGCCCCGTCGGTTACGAGGACCCACCCGAACCGAGTGTCCATGCCGATGGTACACTTGTCCAAACAACGTGGCTCTCCGCGGATGACTCTAAACGTGTCGCCGGCGCCGAGCAATAATTCTACTGCGGCCGGCCCGCCGATCCGCTCGGCCAGTCCGGCTCCGACTCTGTCGCGCAATCTTCTTGACGGTGTCGGGAGGGTGGCCGACGCAATTTCTTCGACAACACGCGCGTCGATGAACATTGGCTCGCCGGACTGCGTCAGCAACTCGAGACGAACGATAAGAAGCTTCTTCGCCTGCTGGGGCCGGGAGCCGCCGAAGACATGGACATACGTGAATTCATGTCCCACAGGGCTGGCCCGGAGGGCGGCCTCCAGCCGGCTGGTTACAAACGTGCGCTGTAAGCCACTATCTAGGAGAAACCTAGTCACTGCATGCTCCCCCGCTCCCGTCTGTACATGTACGTGCCCTGTTGGCAACAGTGGACGTCCCCCCCGTCCACTGCCGCCACGTTAACTGTTGCTCTGGTGTTTGTACATAACAGTTGTGAGTGGGGGCCCCTACATAATTTACATACAATATGCTTGATGCAAGCCCGCGCCCAGTGGCCGGGTTCCAAGCACTTCCTACAAACTCGAGCGTCTAATACCTTCTGCCTACGCAACTCTATGGGCATGTCCGCCCGGCATGCACTAGACTTGTGTACACCCCCGCAAAATAAACAATTCGCGTTACCCTGTTTCGATCCAACGTGTGCGTGGTAGACTTGAGCAGGCTCGCTCCGAGATGACTCGCCGAACGACCTTCTAAACGCAGTGCCCGTCCGCGTCGCCGGACCATGAGCTTGCACTTTCGAATATACCTTGTTTTTCTCTCGAGACGTAACCATTCCCGTCAAAAAGGTGTGTATGCCCTGAAACAATGCCCCCACATCAGCCTCTAAACTATTGTTACCCTGTACAGCCAACCTAGGTAAGGTAGAGTCTTCTATTGGCACACAATTATCAATCTCTTGTTTCTTCAAAAATTCTGCTCTTAAACCCGGTGGTAAAGCCCTCATTGTCACAGCATATAATATTGCTCCATAATTTAAATGATCACCCTTCAACATTTGCAACGATATCACTGCTCGATCGATGCTATCTAACAATTGGCGCAGACCCTGGTCGTCAGAGTCGCGCGTCACCCTAGACACTTCTAACAATTGCGTATATATATCACACAATATAAAACGTGCCGCCCCGAACCGCTGAAGCAGGTGGCTCAGGGTCCGGCGGTAGCCGTCTTCGGTCAACGGTATGCCCGCCACTGACCTTGCAGCGTCTCCTTCAAGCACGTCGCGAAGACTCTTGTGCCGCTGTAGATCTGAAATGCCTTCTCTCTCGTGGACGAGGACTCTGAATTTGTCGATGAATGACAAGAAGAGCTGGAGATCACCGTTGAACTTTCTTAACTTGGCCATGGGGAGTGCCACCCCGCCCATTGCGTTGGCTTTTTGTACCGAGATTAGTCGACTCAAAACCGGGCCCTCGGGCCCTGCTGCCCCCTGAGCAGGCTGCTCCGGGTCGCCCGACGGCCTGGCGGCGCCTAATTTGCTACATTGTTTGTAGCTCATAAGCCTTCCTCGGATTTTACACAACGTATCTATGTAGTCGGCAGTTCTACCTGTTTCTATATCTATTTGTTCATTGTTGAGCGTGCTAGCCATTTTGACCACAAAACGTTCGTCTAATTCATTTAACTGTTGCTGGAGCCCCTCCGCTCTTACCAACCAGCCGTCAACACGGCCCAGGTTCCACTGCGTGCACGGCGGAGACTCCTGGCCCTCAGCAAAAAACGACTTTACGGTGGTGTCCAACTTTGACCCCCCGCACGCACTGAACGCCGAAGCGTCATCACAGTACGGCCTGTCTCAGCCATCCTGGCTGTCGTTACGATCACTTCTACGTCCGGGCTTTTGCTACACGTCGTGCCCCACGTTGGGCGCCAATATGTTGGTATAGGCAGGGCTCGTGCATTGGCCCACTAGCCTTCCTCAGCTTTATGATATGGAAAATATCGCACGAGGAGCCGCTATCATTTATGCTGACGACAGCACTTTTAAATATGTTGGGCAGTCTGGTGAGGAGGTACACCGGGTGATGATGCAGGATGTCACTGCCCTCAACGCTTGGTGTGCAGCAAACCGTATTGCTATCAATGCAAAGAAAACTCAAGTGGTGGTCATCGGACAGGGTAACGCCATTCCTCGAACGCCACCTGTAATCATAAATGGCCACCTGATGCAACCCAGCGACTGTGTCAAGGTCCTGGGTGTAACAGTAGATGCAAAACTCTCTGGCAACGCGCATGTAGAGACCCTTATCTGTCGACTTGCTGTCATCACAAACTCATCAAGATACATCAAGAACCAAATTGGAGCGTCTTCATGCAAGCTGCTCTACAACGCCTTTTTCTTGAGTCACCTTACGTACGGATCGGAATTCTGGACTGCCTGCAGTAAGGGTTGGGCGGAGCGACTGAGTGTGGCACAGGGGCGCTTTCTTCGTATGTTTCGGGGATCGGCCAGTCGGGAGAGAAAACAACACAATATATTAGATATAGAAAATACCATGCGCTATTTAACCTTAATAGTGATTTTAAGGAATATCCATGGGATTGGGCCGAAGATACTAGAACTTGATCGCCTTGGAGGGGCGAGAGAAACCAGAGCATCTAACACGGTCACACTGAAGATTCGCATGCATCGAAGCAGCAAGGGCAGCCAAGCTTTTGGCGTGCGAGCTGTCAGAGAGTAGAACACTCTTCCGGTTAGCTTGCGTTGTTTGAAATCTTTAAATAACTTCAAGGATAATTTAAAGTCACACCTATTACCCCGTCAATAATGGATACACTAGTCTTCCTAAATTGACCCTCGCATAGAGGTAAACACAAATAATTCTATTCCGGCTGCAACTTTTTACCAACACAATGATAACTGTAGTAGGTTTAAATTACTATATCCTCCTAGCAAATATTTGTAAATGTATGAAACAACATACCATTGTAATTGTGTATATAATAAATAAATAACCTTGTTAAAAAATGTATATATATAATATATAAATAAATTTATATATATATATATATATATATATATAAATAATGGGAAAGGAAACTTTTTAGGCAAATTTGCCATCGGACAGGGACAAGCTTTTGTGCGTGCTCAAGCAACCACTAAACACACGTTGGATGGCGTTAGCTGCCTTCTTTGCTTGCTCGCGACGTCTGCTCTCCTGTGTGGTCTTCTTTTGTGACATCGAGATCGTGTACAACGAATCAAAAATGCTAGCCTGAGTTCTCAAAGTTTCAAGTTACAGTAAGAGCAACATTTCCTATTTAAAAAATACAAGTATAGGTAATATTGGAGAGTGTTCAAGTTACGTCTTCTAATATATATTACTATATATATATGCTATATATATACATATATGTATATATACAGGGTGCGTCAGCTAAATCGAGACTAAACGTTATCGCCCGTTTCGCAATTTGTATCTAAATGAAAACGAATATTTCCGTCAAATTTTTTTTACGTGCCGTTAGGTACACTCCTGAGAAACATTTTATTTAATGTAGCCACCACCAGCAGCAATTACACTTTCAATTCTGGCGCGAAAGCGCCCGCAGGCCTTCTTCAAAGTTAGCGGATTGAGATTCTTGAACGACTCGACAATGGCTCTGCGTAGCGCTTCTGTGTTTGCATGTAGAGACTTGTTAGCCTCTTTCTCAAAAACGCCCCATACATAGAAGTCCAGGGGATTCAAGTCTGGACTGCTAGGCGGCCATATCGTTTTGTCCCAGAACGCCGTCATGTTGCCCCGTAGCCAATCCTGGACGAGATTACTGGTGTGGGCGGGAGCGCCGTCTTGTTGAAAGACATATTGTCTTCCATTGGACACTCTATCAATCCATGATTTTACCACGCTTCGCAGAACACGTAAATACACTTCCTTTGTTACGGTTTCGTGTCTGTCAAAAAAGTGTGGGGGCATCACGTCTCCTTCATTCGACACAACACTTAGGACGTGCACACTGGCAGGATGTTTGGTTCTATGCACGATTGGTACATCCTCAGGGTTCTTTGCGAGCCACCGGTCATTTTTCGGGTAATGTTTTTGGCCAATGGTTAAGATTTTTTCGTCAGAGAAGAATCGAAGATGTCCCGCCATTTCGTGTCTCAAAAACGTGAGGATGAGATGGCAGCAAGTCATCCTCTTATTTTTCGCGGCCTGAGACAACATCTGTCTGACTTTAAACGTGTAAGATTTGTAGCGCAGTTCTTCGTTGATAATCCGACGCATAGAACAATCACTCATATTGAATTTGATCGCTAAACGGCGCATCGATAGACTTGGATTCTTAAAAACGCAGTTTTGCACCATTTTGATCACTTTTGGTGTCCTCACTTCTCGTCGGCGGTTAGGAATCTTCCTTCTAGGTGTTGCACCACCTAGCCCTGTCTCTTCTGCATCTCTGTAGCGTCGGGCAATGCCGTAGACCGTTGCTCTTTTAAATCCAGTAATGTTGATGATCTCGCCTGGCCGATGTCCGGCACGAAGCAATTGGATAACGGTTGCTCTTCGGTCATATTCTGGACCCATGTTGCGGCGGCCATCCATGATGACAATGTGTTCTTGTTCTATTGTGAATGGGCTGTCCGCTTACGCAAACCGATCTGAATTAACGCATTCCGTCTTTGCTGGGTAGCCCACCAAAATTTGTGTAGATTTAGCTGACGCACCCTGTATATATATATATGTATATATACATGGTGTGTCCAAAAAGTATCGCGCGCTTTTGTGTTTTTTCAAAAATTATTCATTTATTCATGAATATCTATTTTGTCCCCTTCAAAGTAATCCCCATGAGATATTATACACTTGTGCCAACGGTTTTTCCAATCTTCGAAGCACTTCAAAAAACCTTTTTTTTTATCTTGTTCAGCTCCTCCTTCGATGCCGTCTTTATCTCGTCAAGCGTAGCGTAACGTCGTCCTTTCATGGGCCTCTTCAGTTTAGGGAACAAGAAAAAGTCACAGGGGGCCAGATCTGGGGAATACGGTGGCTGCGGCATCATTAGTGTGTTGTTTTTGGCCAAAAACTCGCGCACAAGCAACGATGTGTGAGCAGGGGCGTTATCGTGGTGCAAAAGCCAATTTTTGTTCTTCCCCAAATCCGGGCGTTTCTGGCGGATTGCTTCGCGCAAATTGCGCATAACTTGCAGGTAATATTCCTTATTGACCGTTCTACCCTGTGGCAAGAACTCATGATGCACCACGCCCCTGCAATCGAAGAAAACTGTCAGCAAAACTTTCACATTCGACCGAACTTGGCGCGCTTTTTTCGGTCTTGGTTCGTGCGGCAGCTTCCATTGAGATGATTGAGCTTTGGTTTCCACGTCATAACCATAAACCCACGATTCGTCACCAGTTATGACCCTCTGGAGCAAATTTGGGTCGTCGCGGACAGAGTCCAACATCTCATTAGCAATGTTCATGCGATGCTGTTTTTGGTCGCAATTGAGCAATTTTGGTACGAATTTCGCGGCGACCCGTCTCATGCCCAAATCATTGATAAAAATCGAATGGCACGAGCCAATCGATATGTTTAGGTCCTCAGCAACTTCTCTAACGGTGATTCGACGATTGGCCAATACCATTTTCTCCACTTCATTAATTTTTTCGTCTGTTGTTGAAGTGCTCGGGCGTCCGGCACGCTCTTCGTCGTTCACATCTTCTCGGCCTTCTGAGAACATTTTGTACCACCGATAAACGTTGCTTCGGTCTAAGGTAGCTTCTCCGTATGCCACAGTCAACATTCGGAATGCATCCGCGCACTTAATTTCGTTTTTCACACAAAATTTGATACAGGTTCTTTGATCCATTTTTTTGAATAGGTAAAAATCGAAGACGATCCAAAACACGTGCAAGCAAAGCAGCTGTCAACAATTAAGTGAACATTCAAAATGGCCGAGCTTGTCGGCATAAGTGAGAGACATGAGTACCAACATAACGCCACAAAAAATCGAAATTCGAATATACGTAACCCGCGAAAATTCAAAAGCGCGCGATACTTTTTGAACACACCTCGTATATATATATATATATATATATTTTTTTTATAGAGGTAACTGGTAAAATGCGTTATGCACACCGGGCGACGTTGTTTAAGCCTCGGTAGTGTGGGACTCGCACCCACTAAAATCCAGTCGTCCTCTTTGCCCCTTGACGGGGGGTGGCCGCAGTACTGTCTTCTCGAGATTACTTCGCCTGGCCACTCTTCTTGCCATTTAGGCTGCTCGGCTTTGTGCGGCGGTTATTTTCGCCTCAGAGATACCTTGTGCGAATCTTCTTACTAGAATCCAGGATTTGTGATCTTTGAGGAGCGCCTCTACAAGGGCCTGGCATGTCAGGGGGTTCTGCAGTCCTAGGTTCCGGGACAATAGCTCTCGCTCAGTGTCGAAGAAGGAGCACCGCTCATAGCAGTGCCTAACATCATCCGGCTCCCCCGAGTTGCACATGCGGCATACAGGGGAGTCAGTTTTACCGATGCGGTGTAGGTACTGCTGAAAACAGGCACCATGGCCTGTTAACAGTTGCGCGAGTGGGTAGGTAAGCGAGCCGTGTTTGAGGCTGTACCATTTTTTAAGATCAGGAAGTATTGATCTTGTCCAATATCCAGGATGGCCCGGCTGGATTGCTTCCCATTGCTGGCTCCATTCGCTTAGTGTGTCGGTTCTGCTGACTAGTGTGCCCTCCGTCAGAACGTTGGTTACAGGGCTTCTTGATGCCAATTCTTTTACTCTCAAGTCCCAGGGAATTTATCTGGAGAGTACCTGTACGGCTGCTGTAGAGGCCGTGCGACTTGCTCGTGTTAGGTTAAGCGCCATAGGTCTTTGGGTCTTGTTGAGGAGGCGACGTGTTGTAGCTCTTGTAGTAGTGCGCTTCCATAATGGTGCGGCGTATAGCATGATGCTGTCTATTACTGATGCTAAGAGTCGGCGCCGAGAGTCGCTTGCCCCTCTGGTCCGTGGGAGGATTTTCCGTAACTCTGCTGAGGCTTTGGCTGCTTTTTTAGCTGCATAGCGCACATGAGGTGTTCCTGTGAGAGCTCTATCCAGGATCACGCCCAGGTACTTGACCACGGGCGTGGGTGTTATTGGATGGCCTTCCAGGTGTAAATTTAGGTTGCGTGGAGGACGCTTCAGTCCGTTTAGAAGGATTGCTTCCGTTTTTTGTGAAGCCAGTTCGAGGCCAAGCGTGCGGAGGTGTTATCGGATATCCGCCAAGGCTCCGTTGGCTGTACCTTCGAGCAAATCCTCGTCACTGGCGGTAACGATCAGTGCCAGATCGTCTGCGTAGGCGATAGAAAAAACTCCCGGGGGATGCGGCAGTCTTAGTACTCCATCATAGGTTATGTTCCACAGGGTTGGTCCCAGTACAGATTCTTGGGGAACCCCGGCAGTGACGGCGTAGTCCACTCCATCGTATGTAGATGCTCGGTCCTTTAGATACGACGCTAGGATACGTCGTAGGTAGGGAGACACGCCTTTATTTCCAAGTGCTTGGTTTATGGCGTCCCACGAGAGCGTATTAAACGCGTTTTTGACATCAATAAGGACGGCAAGGCAGTGCGCCCGGTTTGCGATAGGTGAATTTCTTTGTGTTTCAGCTATGTTTAGAACTCTGCTGATAGCCGAGTGTGTGGAGTGCCCGGCGCGGAAACCATGCTGGTTTTCTGACAGCGCCTTCTTGTCTTCTAATTCTGTAACTAATCGCCCGTTGATAATATGCTCAGCTGCCTTGGATAGGCAGGAGAGCATGCTTATAGGGCGGTATGCTAAGGGGTCTCCTTGTGGCTTCCCGGGTTTCGGGATAAGGGTTAGGCGTGCCGTTTTCCAAGGCTTTGGGTATTCTCCGCTGGTGAGAATTGTGTCCATCATGCGTTTGAATACCTTTGGATGGTTCTTTAGGAGTACGCGTACTGCTTGAGGGGGGACAGCATCTGGGCCCGGCGCTTTCCCTGGTCGTATGCGTTCAGCCACTATTCTGATCTCTTGAATTGAGATTGGCTCGAAGGAAAGATCTGAGGTTTCTTCAAAGACTACCGACTCCGGCAATGGTCTTTGTGGAAAGAGCGCATTTACAATCGGTCGCGCCACTTCTACAGGTAAAGGCGGCTGTGCGTGGCGCATTTTTTTTCGCACAATCATGTATCCTTTGCCCCAAGGGTTTCCCTCGACCTCCTCACCCAGAGAGATCCAGTGGTCTTTTTTACTAACCTTAATGGCTTTATGTAAGGCTCTTCGTGCTTCTTTGTACTTTTCCCATAGGTAGAAGAGTTCTCGTCGGTGCCTTGCTCTGCGGCGCGTGCATACTCGCCGTATGCGGTGGCAGGCCCTTCGCTTTTTGGCAATCCGATTATTCCACCAGTAGCACGGTGGTCGATTGGCTATCTTAGGGTGTGGGCGGGAGCTGGACTCTCGGCAAGCTTCCTCTAGTAGTGTAGAGATTTCTGCTGCCGAGCATTCAGTGAGGTTATGTACTTTTCTTCTTAATGCTTTCTGCAGGCGGGTATAATTTAGCCTGGGAAAACGTTGCGGTTTTGTAGGACGATGAAGCTGGGAAGAAGTTAGATTGACAGAGAAGGTTACGTAGAGATGGTCGGATAGAGTTTCTGCTTCCTCGTGAATCCTCCAGTCGGTTACTCGGTGCGATAGTCTCTCTGATGCAAATGTCAGGTCTAATGTTGATTTGTGCCTGCCATTATCAAAGGTGTATCCCTGGGTGTTCATGAGTTGTAGATCCGCCCGGGTTGCCCATTCTAGCAGGATCTCTCCCTTCCTTGATGAGGACCTGCTTCCCCACAGACTGTGGGCCGCATTGGAGTCCCCTCCCACAATCGCCTTTCGGTGACCGCGAGCGCTCATGCTGAGGTCCAGTTCTTCAAGGAAGTCCTCGTATTCCTGTAGGGTGGAGTTCGGAGAGATATAGACTGAGTAGATCGCGAAGTCGTAAGTGGTAATAAAGGAGAAGTGGGTCCCCTGTCCCACTGACGTGGGCGAGTATCTTGTAGGAAATACCTTTATCGAAGCGGATTTGTTACCAGCGTGGGGCCCGGGTTGAGAAAGCTGTGTGGTAGGGGTCTCGGAGAGAAGCAGGATTTCTATGTCGTTTTCGGTTGCGAATTGGGACGCCAGATCGTATGCTCTGGGGGCTCTACGGAGGTTTATTTGCAGTATTTTAATTTTGCTGGTCATTTTGATTGTGGCTTACTCGGAGGTTTGTAACCCGTTGTCTATATGCTGGGCATTGCGTTGTAGTGGCGTAGTGTCCATCTACGTTGCATACGTAGCACCTACTATTGGCCGTGCAGCTCTTTGCGACGTGTCCTTGTCCTCCGCATTTGAAGCAGCGAGGTTGGGTTGGTCGGGCTGCGGTACAGTCCCTGGCCGTGTGGTTAAAGCTCAGGCACAGTGAGCACTGCGGTACCGAGACCATTTCGTCTATGCGGCACCGAGTCCAACCAAGGTGTATATGTCTTTGACGTAGCAATCCTTGGGCTTCCTCTGGTGGCATTTTAACAATGCACGAGAAGTCGCCCGCCCGGGTTTTCTTTAGCGGACTTAAGGTAAAAGCCATTTCCGGTGCTCCGTTCTTGGTAAGCGCTTTGAGGATGTCTTTCGGCTCGATGGACTCATCTAGGTCCCGGATTATCATAGCCTTGGTCTGTGAGACCGCTTGGGCTGTCGCTTCCAAAGACGCCTTCTCCTTTATGTGCTGAAGAAATCTGCCGGTGGCATCGGGAGTAGTCCCTTGCACGATCAGTCGGATTTCGCCTGTAGCTGTTCTTGAGGCTCTTTTAACATCCACTCCAGCTGTCGCTGGGTCAATGTTGTTCCTGAGTGCACGTAGGGCTTCAGCATAGGATGAATTGCCTGACTTCACGACAACTGCAAAGGTAGAGTCAGGCTTCTTTCTCTTCTTTTTGTCGTGAGCCTCTTCTATTTTCCGGCCTTTAACTCGGATTTCCACGGTCATTCCTGGATGTTTCGCGAGGGCTTGTTCTAATACTTTTCTCAACAGAGTAATATCGGCTGTTGCCGGGATGGCCACTGCCGCTGCCTGGATGTCTCTAGTTCTAAGGAAGCCGCAGAGACTGGTTGCTGCCTCTCTCAGGACTTGCAAAGAAAAATCGTTTTCGTTTTCTTCAGTATGCGGGATCATCCGTGCGTAGAGTGCTCGTGTTGGAGCTGGAGTGTTTTCAACTCCCTCGATTGTTAGGATGTCCCGATTTTGCAGGAAAATAGTCTTCCCTTCCTTAAGGTGCGGCAATGCATCCTGCAGTCCAGGGAACTGTGGCGATAGTCGGTTTATAAGGCGTTCGTCTTTGTCGGACTTTTGTGAAAGCAGTAAGGCTCTTGCTGGGGCCTTGTCAGCTAAAATACTTGCTTTACTGAGGCTGGTGCTAGTATAAGTGCGCGCCGGCCACTCCCTTTGCATGAGGTCTGCATATTGTTCGTCGGTTAGTTCCTCTTTAACGAGAAGGCCTTGTATCTCTGCAGCTATAAATTCCTCTGGCGGCGGGAGAGGTGCAAGCTCTGGGAGTGGGTCGGTATTTGTTTCGACGGACTGTCCCTTTGTTCTGGCGGGAGTGAAACCTACGTCAAGCGCTCTACGGTAGATTTCACGTATATTTAGGCCCATAGTTCGCACTGCTTTAGAGATTTGCAGGTGCGTAGTTCGGTGTTTGCTGACTAGTTGTTCTATGTCGGCCACTGACGTCAGTAGGAACTGTAGGTCTTTTTCGTTTACATAGCTAGGCGAAGGAGGCTCTTCTTGCTCAGGACTAGTAGGCGCGCGGGTTTTCTTCTCTGATTCAGGAGTGTAGCTAGCTTTTCTCTTAAGGGAGGCAGATCTAGGCTCGCTCTGAGTGTCCATAGCTTCGTCTGGGAGTGTTGCTTCCTCAGGTTTTGCTACTGGTAGAGGCGGCTGTTCCTGAGCCTGTTTTGTCTGGAGGCTCGCTTGTCGATTCAGAGCGCGAGAGTTGCGTCTACTGAATTGTGACGCAGGTCTCCATGCTTCCTCAAGCATGCTAGAGAGTTCCTCGTCATGTAACTCTTGAGTAGCTGAGGGCCCTGTCGGGCTGCCGCCAGAGGCGGCCATCACGGAGGGGGGTGGCAAGACTGAGACCTGCCGGGCTTAAGTCTTGAGTCGCCGAGTCTGTGCTCAGCTACTCCCGTCCTTCAGTTAGCGAATGTGCGTGTATTACCCGCACTTGCTAATCTGTCGACTTGGAGTCGTTTCGCAACGTTTAAGTTTTGGCGCGCTTCCGCTCTCGAGTTATCGCGTACGTGGCGCCGTTCGAGTTGCTGCACGCGGCGGTGTTTCGAAATTGTACGCGGTGGTGTTTCGAAATTGCACGTGGCGGCGCTTCGATTCTGCACGTAACGGCGTTCGAATTGCCGCACGTGGTGCCGTTCGAATTGCCGTCTGTTACACTAAGTATTCAATTTCTTTTATTCACACTGTCTGTGTAATATTCTATCTAGTTAAAATTGGAGTACACAAGTACTCAGGCTAATCAAGAAAGTCCCCCCAGCTTACTCTTTAGTCTCTCGAGCTGATTCAGAGACTGTGTGTATGTACAAGTTTGGGCATGATACAGATCACAAGGGCCTTCGCAATATTTACAGATACACGACTCGACTGGGTCGTGAAACGACTCCGTTCGACAGACCACATGATGATAGCCGTGGGTCGAGAATTTGACCACCACGTGCCTGTTTGCCCGATCCGGATTCTTCCATGTGTCGTCTGTCATTGCTGGCGAAGTGAAGAACTGTGGACTCACGTCGCTGATCTCCTCTTTTTTCCTGTTCATGAAGTTCACGAATGCCGTCGTCTCCTCAAGCTTGAACTTTTGTTGGATCTCCTCCACAAATCGCTTTTCTCCCGTCAGGAGGTAGACCATACGATTTCGCGTATTTGTGTGGACGCCAAGAACTCTTTTTAAGAACGTCGATTTGGCTCTGTCGAGTGTTTGAAGGTCTCGCTCGCTAAGATGCTCCCAGATCAACTCGACTCCATAGGCAGCGCATGGGGCTAGCTTGAGCATGAAGAGTTTAGAGACGGTTTCCAACGAGAGGCGATACGGGTCCGATATCGATGAAGAGGCCACCAGAGTTTTTCTGAATCGCTCCTGTATGTGTCGAGAGAACGACGATCCACTCGTCGTGAACACGATCCCAAGGTACGTAAAGTTGTTTACGAACTTTATTGGGACTCCGTTCACCTGGATCTGGTCACTGGCCGCGAGCCTCCCTCCCCGACGAAATTTTAGAGCCTCGGTTTTTGAATCATTTATGGTCAGACCTACGCGGCTCGCGTACTTCTCCAGCGTTCTTGCCGCTTGAGACAAATGAAAACAGCTGGTACTGTAGGCGCATACGTCGTCGGCGTACATAAGCGTCTCCACAAGAGGGTGTTTCGCTGATAGGAACGACGGCAAGTCGTTGATGAGAACGGAAAATAGCAAGGGTGAGAGATTATCACCCTGGGCAAAGCCCGTGGTTTGCTCGATTGGCTCCCTAATAGCCACGCCATCATCGATTAGAATCGCGTTCTTCTGTAAGATAGCACCGATCAGGCCGAGGATCTTCGTCGGGACACCACTTGAGGCTAGCTTCTCGATAACGATTGATCTTGAGCCGGTGTCAAATGCGCTCTTGAAGTCGACGAAGAGTGCGTAGAGTGGCCGGCGGGATTTCCTAAGAACTTTCTCGACCTTGTCTTTGAGTATTCTGCAAGCTGTTTGCGTAGATCTTTCAGCTCTAAAACCATGCTGCTCATCAGGGATTACGTTGCAGGCCTCGAGGAACGGGGTAAGTCGGCGTGTAAGGAGAGTTGACAGAAGTTTATAAACGCACGACTTTTTGGCGATTCCCCGCCAGGACTTCGGGTCAGACGGGCAGCCTTTCCCTTTCGGGATGAGAATCAGGACACTAAGTATTAGACAGTATGAAGTTGGAAATTTCTCACCCGCGTAGTCGTTGCTGTCGTAGATGAGTAGTCCGGAACTTGGTGCTGACCTGAGGTGTCGGGAGTAGTGGTTGCGTTTGCCGCAGATGCGACAGGCTCCCACTATCACCCTTTATCACGGAGCACTCACAAAACACGTCCGTACGCTACGGCGGTCGGGTCGAGACTATATATATATATATATATATATATACATACATATATATGTAAATATATATATATATATATATATATATATACATGTATATATATATATATACATATATATATATATATACGTGTATATATATATATATATATAGCAGAGTCCTTAGGTCGTGCGGTCGTCCGTGCATACCTGAACCCCCAGGCCTCTGCGCGGAAGACGGCAGACGTCCAGACGGGATGACACTTACACCGTTTGAGCGAGGCAAAATGCTGGTTTGGGACGCAACCGTTACCGACTCCTTAGTCCCTTCTATGGTCGGTGGCGGCGCATCCGAAGCTGGCTATGCAGCTCACCTTGCAAAGACTAACAGGTTGAGAAAATACTCGGTTATCAGGTATCCCCACGAATTCTGCCCTCTTGCGTTTGAAACCCTGGGCGCCCCTGTCGTTCGGACCAAGCACTGATCCGCAAAGTCGGCACCTTGTTAGACCTGTCATCCGGTGATAATAGTTCGTCGTCCTTTTACAAACAACGTCTGGATCTTGATATACAACGCGGAAACGTTGCCTCCGTTCGGGGCACTCTTCTGAAGTGGTGTCGGCCTGACCTCATCGAAACGGACACGTGACAGCCACAATACGCGCCCACTAGGCATATTGGCTTAGCTAATCCATTGTGATACGTATGTATGTAACATATGCATAATGTATTATATTGAAAATTACGACTAAATACGTTTTATGCTCCTATTTTAAGAGTGACACAAAAAAAATATATATATAATATGTATATATAATATATGTATATATAATATATGTATATATATAATATGTATATATATAATATATAGTTGTGTTCTAAGTATTATATGTATAATGTATATATATAATACTTAGAACACAACTATAAAATATACAGTGCATTCTACTCTAGTAACGACACGTTTACATTTTTATTCAATTCCGTCAGTGTTACAAGACTAATCGCCTTGCTATTTGGAATGGCTTACATAAGTATCACATTAGTCGGTTCTACTTGTAAGTGTTTTATAATTTAAATCGTAGTACATAATTAAATTAGATAAAGCACAAAACATTAAGGGCCAGAGATATTTTTGACTAATGCGTAATGCAACTTGGGTCGGAAATGTTGCTCAGGTAGGTCTCTTTGAACGATAAATCATTGTGACAGCGCGAAACTTACACTATTCATATTGGTACCCCTATTTGAACGAATTCTTCCTACTAGTTGTAGAAGAGCTCAACAACTTGGCAGCCGCTTACTCAGCCTTCCCAAAGGCCTGTTACTGCTCTTTCTTGACGTGCTAGCCATTATCCGGATATGTTATGCCACCCTATTACTCTGCCCTGTATGATTCTCTCGTGGCCCTTGATTATTGCAACCGCTGTTGCCATTGTCTATTCCGCCGATAATCGATGTAATCCTGCTTGTTCTTTTTCTGTATAGGACCGCCTATGTCCTATCCCAGCCGTTCCCAACGGTCTTGCACGGGATTGTTGCGCCTGTCCTGTTGACAGTACACATGCATATTCATCTTATATACCTTCACAGTACATGTTCAAGCCACCGTAGCGTTAATCTGGGCCGTTGAGTATAAGGACCACCGGTCCCACTGAATCCTCTGCCAGGTCATCCGGAGCTGCCTGAACTGCCCGGATCCTCAGGGCTTTCACGTCGCCTGGCTTGCTAAGACTATCAGGGTTACCCCGTACGAGGCCCGGCATGCAAGGTTTCATCCAGGGCTATTCGAGGTCGCGCATCAGGCCGGAATAACCAGGCGAATAAATATTTTAAAATGAGGCATTTCACCCAAAGTCCCCGACGGATAGCGCTAAGTCTCACAACTTCACTAACGCAACTTATTGCAATTAAAGAACTGGACCGTACTGCTTGACAAAAAGTCTCTAGCGATCACTACTGTGCAGAGTTCCCAGTCGGGAACAACAACTCCTTAACTTCCTCCGCCTTAATGAGGACTCCGAGGTAAGAACCACGGAATAACAAAACGCCCAGGATTAGGTTGATATGTAATTAACGTGTTTTTGCCCCAACATTTATTGTTTGGCAGGACACAGTATGAAGTGGGAGCGGCCGAGAACTGTGTTCCTAGAGTTTCAGCATACCAAGAGGTAGCCTCGGTGAAAATTGCTGCAGGAGAGGGGCTAAAGCCCCGTAGGGCACCAGGCCTTATTGGCATTCTGGTCTCGGCCACAAAAGTGCTCTTTAGTGTGTTCCCGGATGTGGGGGGCTATACCTTGCAGCGTTTGTCTCTTCCTGACTTATAAAACTATTCAATAAATATGAAATTTAGTATCCATTCACATTAGTTTAGTACATAGGTCTATTGGCAAAAAGAACTATAGAGTGTTGTCTGATTCCTTCTTAGGTGGAATAGTGATCCTAATTAATTCTACTACGAACATTGGGCGCAGTAGGAGCTGCTCTTAATGGAAATACTGTTTTTCTAAAAAGTTGTCATGGCCAAGGTGCCTGTTATCTAAAAGCAGACACGGCGACGAAACATCTGACCCTAATCTCTACCGGCAAACGGCGTAGGAGCAGACGTTTTTCTCTTAGTGCGAGTTCGACACTGACAACTCCCTACAAAGGGATCGAAAATGTAAATTGACGGTCTGTCGGTACGGCAGTTCGCTTGTTTATGCTGAACACTACAATAGTTAGCGAGTGTGGACAGGGTGTGGCAATCTAGCTTGCCTATCTCAAACGAATTTTAATTCGTTTGAGAAATACTTCACACTATACCTAAAGCGAGTGTTTTGCCTGCCAAATAGATAAGGAGCTGCTTTGTGTATATATTTACGGGCCTCTACGTCGAAAGTACGGATGCCTCGGTTTAGACTGCACATACTTGTGACGCAGCTATTAACCAGTTCTTGGGAGAGTGGCAACGCAAAATTGCGGAGACAGCAAGTGCGGTACTAGGTTCAACGTATAAGGGTTCCATCACTTTGCTTCCATAAGGAGTTTCACGAGGACTTTAGAACTTAACGTGCCGGTTTTGCTTGCAGCGATGCGCTAAATGCCACTTATTGACTGTCCGGCATTGCAACGAAGATTTCTGGACTTCCTCTCTGGTGGAACGGCAGAAAAAAAAGTAATGGTGTTTAATGTACCCCCGCCCCCTCGTAATGGTGCACACGTTCGCAGGGTCCCAAATGTCATGGTCCGGCCCTGAATGATTGAGTACATTGAATAAATAATAAGAATACGAATAAGAATAAAAATAAGAATAAGAATACGAATAAGAATACGAATAAGAATACGAATACGAAATATCATTGCGATTTGTTCTTCTTTCTTAATTAAACTTGGTTTTAATAAATGGGATTGCAGTACGCCACGTTTAGGTTAATGATCGGAATAGCAAATATGTGTGTTGAACTTTGCTAGGATTTTGTATAAACTCCTCGTACTTATAAAATATACTCCTTGAGCAAGAATGAAGTTAAGTCCTATCCATGGTTAAACGCTCCTAGAATATCCAGTTGCTAACTAAATATTTATAACGTTCCATTAATCATAAAACTGTAGCTCGCTCGAAACTCGTTCGTCAACGGTCCTTTTGCATGGCGGAGCGCCACGTGGGCTCTTGGAAACCCAACCCACTTAGCTTTCTTCGTTGTTGAGCTATTACTCCTAGAGACTATTGCACATGCCTCTTTATGTTATCATACGGATTACTTGTTTTGTGTTATGTATACGGCAAATCATGCTGTGAACTTACTTTAACTCGTGTATACAAAACGGTGAGTTATTATTGTGTATGCATTATCGGTGTCGTAAAGAATTATCAATTGTTTTTTTTGCTTAGTTGGGTTTCTGTTTGTCGTGTTCTTTTAAATTACAGTTAGAGTTGTTGCTCTATTGCATCTAGCCAGTCGTCTCTTACGTTGTACTATGGTTGGCATACAACGAGGACGTCTTAAACCTCTCACGGAAAATCCTGTATTAGGCATGAAATTCTTCAATTTTCCAATAAATTCCCATTATTCACTCTACGTGTTTTTTTTTCGCTAAGAAGCTTTTGTAACGTGAAGATTTTGTAACTAAGAGACGCGTGAGACGTGCTTGAGCGAGCTTGGTCCTTGCGTTTTCAGGTCGGTCTTCAATAAGATTACGCCTGTAAAATTAAGCCCAATCAAAAGTTAGTTTGCGTTAGAAGTATTTCTCGTTAAGCGTATACCTAATAAAAACAGATTGTGTGACCTTTTTCCTGAGAACGTATTATCTCAACTAATTAAGCGGATTCATAATCAAACACCTACTAGGTATATTTTTGTGTATTTTGCTTTTCAGAGTGAAGCACATCTATTTTTGGCTGTATGGGTATGCTTACAGCCAAAAACGTCGCGAGGATGCCTTTTGCTTTTCCAAGGGTTTCTCCGTAAGTGCGCGCCTTTCTCATCCGTCCTTTAAACCGATGAGGCCTTCATAACTGAAGAATTTCTCTAGAAGTCCGTGCAGTTGTACATTCCAAGCGCAGTGATAAGTCAGCGGATCCAACCCAAATCTGCGAGTACAGGACGAAACCAGCAGGCACTTCTAATACGATAGTAAAATGTTTTGACCAGACAAAGATATAAGAATGCTTATTGCTGGCTCCTTCAAAGGCAAGCTTACCGACTTAATCCGAAAACTATCAATTAATTCTCTGCTGCGCGTCTTCTTTAAGCATGCTGACTAAGGATCCTTCTGCAGAAAAACACTATAAAATAACGAATAATGTTCTGTGCTGCTTGGTTGACCTCATAAATAGGTGCATTGTTCCAGACTAGTAATTTACCCGCAGAACACTGGGCTGCTGTTAACGCACTAACAAGGCCTACCTGCGTTCCTACACGAAGAATACTACGCTCTCATGCTAGTAGATGGGCGAGGGAGCTGTATTCAAGACTGCGCTCACATGTATCAGAATTTGCACCAGTGGAACAACAGAGCCCAAGTCATCACAGCCCTTTATTATGCACTGCACTTTCTGCAGTGAGGGCTGTAAAATAGATTTAACTCGTTGCACTCGTAATGACTATTAGCAGCCACCTGCTTATTGGTACCCTTCCGAAGCTTTCCGGTATCAAGCAACTGTCACCAGAGCTGCAATTTATAATTAAGCTCATTTTAAACAGCCAATTCTAACGGAGTCCACTCTCATTCATTCAATCAATACTTTATTTGCTGCTGACGGGTAGCAAAAGCGGACCTTTCGAGGTATCTAGGGCGTTGTTGTGGCAGCATGGCCGCTGACTCTCAGCGTTATGTGTTTGGTCCTCCCATGGTTATTGGTTGACGATGTATTTCATAATAAACGCATATGGACGCATATTTTTATTACAGTCGAGAGCAAAGCAGGTGCTCGATTCTATATGCCTATGGATGTAGGAGATATACCTCTTTAGCACTAGCGGAAAGCCTACTGGCTGCTGATCGACATAAGGAATTGCCGTCGATTAAGGTTCCGCCTTAACCACGAACACACTAACCACTATTAGAATGAATGCTGCACTCGAAAATCGGGGAAGTTCAGCTACACCCACTCATACCATTACAGGGTGGATCATCGTATCCACCTGCCAAACGCATCCACGACTACGGAATTATATTTGTTCGTACCAGTTAGATGCAGTTTGCTTTAAGCGCTACCACATGTGCAAGGCGCTGAAATATATTTCGCTGGATTGCACACTGCTAACTCGGCTGCCGCGCGTAAATTCAGGGCGCAGTTAGAAGAGGAGACATTGCTTTCCTGATTCCGGTTTTCTACTTCTAAAAATTCCAAAAATGACTCCACGACATGCCACAAACGGGCAGCGACTAGGTTTGTCTATCACCGTTGATCTTGATAGTAGCTTTACTGACCCCATCCTGCATGTGTTTCCGGTAACTGATTTCAGATGGCGAGATAATATCACCATCATTCGTTTTACTGACATGCTCTTTTACCGGCAGCATTTAGTGATATATAGCGATTCCGTTATTGCAGGGCCAGAGCAACGCGAGAGACCTTGGCCTTCCTCAAACGGGCCAGCGATGCTACGACAGCACAACAGAAGCTGAAGATCGAACGTGACTATTTATTTCATGTTTTCATAAATTCTTATACCGAGATATTTCAGTTTTTGGCGGAGAGGCATAGCCCTACCTCCATTTGGGCAAACATTTTATTTGTGTCCAGATTCAGCCTGGGTGCCCGCTGAGGGGTGTAAAACGAGACAAACTTTGGCGTTGTCGGATTTACGACAAGGCCAAACATTGTATCATTCTCCGCATATACCAAGCGACACTTTATTTCTCTCTCAATGCTAAGCAAGACAAAATGTAGAGACAACATTTTAGACTACAAAGACGTAGGGGCCAAAAACCGACCCCTGGGGAGTCCCGGTTGAGACAACCCTAAGGCTGGAGTTCAAGCCTTCCACCGACACAAACTACTTTTGTTTTTCTATGTATAATTCAAATTCATCTGACAATCGCCACGTATACACCAGGTATATAGTGCATGGTTATCACTACCTGGTATGTTCAAACGCAACCTTTCACGAGGAGTACGAGTTGTGCACCTGCCGGTTCTGCCTGCAGAGGTGTGCCAGGTACCATGCAGTGGAATGCACAGCGCTGGACCGAAAATCGCTGCACTACTTCTCTCGTCGGAAGCGTGAAGCAGATAGAGCTGCATGAAGAAACATTTTTGAAATGTATATTATACTCAATTTGAGTGAAATAAACATAATTGTAATTGTATAATTCAAACACGGCGGTTACAAAATAGCAGTCAAAAGCTACGTCAAGTAAAGCGACGAGACAAATTGTCTTGTCCTCAGAAACGTTGTCTACTTCCCACTATTGTTTTCAGCTTGTCTGGATATTCCCTGAACCGATTTTACTAAGTCTTTTGAAAACGTTATCTAAAAATGACACCTATGATAACGGCCGATAGTTTCCCGAAGTTGGTTTTTACCGCCCTTACCTTTGTATAGCGGGAGTGCCGATTATATGTTAAGGCGTTCTGAAAACACCCCTGTTCTGATAAGCATATTAAAAATAATAGCTAGAGGGCCTAATAACGCGTCGAATTTAGTCAACTGAATTCGATTAGGCACGTTTACCCAGGCTTCAAAAGATCCAAAATCACACCGTTTGCAGCGTCCGCAGTTCTTGAGCTACGATAGCACTGAACGAAAATGCATTGGGCTCGGAGCTTAGCGACCGTCCTTTGGGGGAAGCCCAGTCGCGGCTTTAGCACCAATTGGGGTGACAAACTTGTTTAGTGCATCTATCACTTTCTGGGCTTTCCCGAGCTGCTCTATCCATTGCACGTCTTAGCTTAGCCAGTTCATGGTCAAACCCAAGAGCAAGATTTACCTTTTTCAGAGTCCTACGCTGCTTAACGAGAAATTTTCGTCGTACAGATATCGAAGCTCCCGGAAGTACGATCCGTAAACTTTATTCGAACCATCTTAGTCGACAGCGATAGGGCCCAGGTGTTTAAGAATATTCACGCACTTCTCTTCACTTAGTCTAAAGTGCTTCGTTCTTAGCCGATTGTTCTGTGTTGCCTTTGTGAGACTCTATATAATCTTACAGTCTATATATCGTAGCAGTTTAGCCTTTTCCTACGTATATCATAGACTCGTCTTAAAATCGTCTCCTAGCTGAATGGAGAACAAAAAATTATCTTAAGCGACTACCCTGAGACTCTCTAGTTACTTGTAACGCTGTTGTTTTTGAAATTAGCGGCTTGTATACCCACGTGCTACAATAAATCTTCTTGTTATAGTGCATCCCAATGGGATTGCCTCGAAAATGTATAAATGTCCTTTCCGTACCTTCTGTGCGAACGAGTTCCCGTGAATGGCATGTGCAGTCACCTTTTTAAGACCAAGCGTTGCGGCACCAAAACACGGCGCGCTTGTATAACTATAATGATATAATTTAGTTTATTTTTTTAAGGATTCCTGGTGGACATCGAAGTTAGCTTCTTATTTGTGTTTCGGGCATATGGCGACTGCCGTTTGGCTTGCGTAACCGTAGCAGTCGGATACATTTTGAGCTTTCATGTAGAACTTTCCAGGTAATTTTTGATCATCTGATCGGCTTATTTATGAATTTGTTAAATAACAAAGACCAGCGTTCTGCCTGAATCTTGCATTTTTTAGCTTCAGTGGCCTTGGGGACTGCCCTAATAAAGTTAAAGTTTAATGGCCCCCTTAATTAAGATAAATATCTGCAAAAAAATGGTCATTTTTGGAATGTTTGCGCATAGCAACTAGGGGCATCCTTCCGAGCGTTTCAGGTTTCTTCGCTTTGTGGTGTGCTGTACGATGGTTTTTGCCCTTAGTATTGCTTGCTATATCATAGAATTACTAAGTCATATTATCTATGTGACAGCATCGCTAGAGGGTTTTCTCGCACGCTATAGAATCTTCACTTAAGGGTCTCTAGAAAAACTGAATCTTGGCATTTGAGTTCACTCGAAGGTGAGTTTTTATTCATTCTTGGTCTACAAGCTAAACTATATCATTCGGCATTGGATAAGCCGAAACACCCACATTACAAGGAAAGGCCAGTTACCGTCTGGTTACCCGCCGTTCCTAGTAGCTCAATAGCGTTACTGCTCCTCAGGATACCGTCATCTCCTGCTGCATGTTACGGCCTCAATCGAGGATAACTGCTGAGCCATCTCGTCTAGTGCCGCCTGGTCTACGTCCAGTCCTTTCATTACCGTCATTACATGTACCTCTTTCTATCTCTCTCGGTTAGGCACACAACCGTAGTTTTGACATGACGGACTACGTGTTCCGGCCACTCCCCACTCATATTGGTATTTCCTCAACGTTCTTTGCCTGGCCTATCCTGTCTTTTATCTCATTTATTTTTCTTTCATATTTTGCTTCCTGTACTGCTTACGTGCCACAACTTTCTATAAGCGTATAACAGAAGTTCTGTTCTTCTCCGTCTGCTTTCTAGCCATCTTGGTTATCTTATTTTGTAGCGGTCTTTCCAAACCTCTCTTAGCCTTTGTTCTCTCATCTCCTCTGCTTCACACACATCACAGCCTCTGCTTGAGCTCGTCGTGCTCTCCGCGCAGAGCTTCACATTTGGCTCGAAGATCTTCTAGTGCTCCCTCTTCTCTAGGCTATCGCCAAGCCCTTCCTGATTCCTCACTCGTGAATACCTCTTATGCGATAGGTAGCTTTACGAAGTTTCTGCGCGAGTTCCTTTAACTAAGTTTTGGTGTCAGAGGCTTTGCATAGTGCTGCCACTGGGCCACTGAATTATGGCTTGTTTTTGCCCTTCATGTCTCTGGCACCCTTTCCCTCTAAATCATCCCTCTCCGGTGAGCCCTCCGCAAGCCACACATATTTTTGTTTCTCTGGGATTTTTTCCTAGACAATCGATTCATCGCGTTGTTTCCATTAGGACCACTGGCCTCTCTACCAGTAGCGCCAGTAACGACGACCTCGTAACCCGATTTCGCTTTAAAAGTACTACTAAAGTTGCCGCCTAGTTGCACCGAGGGCGTTGGTGATTGAATGCGGCTGAGGAGCAGGTGGAAGAAATAGAGAAACTTGGGTTGACTATGGAAAACAGCCGCCGCTGCAGATGCCGGCGGCAACCAAGTCGCTCGCGTGTCGGGCTCTGCATACGCCACTGACGATTACCAGAGACTGACTTCAGCATGCAACTACATCTCACGCCAAAGGCGTTAGCGGCGTGCCGGTAGGACCATGAGGGTCTGCTGGACCTCATAGTCGAACCAGCGGACCTGAAGTCTGTTTGGTATTGGTCGTCGATTCTGCCATTTACTAATGAGTCATAAATTAGAATGTTAAAAAGAAACACTTTATTCTACGACTTGTCACAATTAATGCATGGGCCGTTGGATTTTGGCCGTAAATAAAAAAAAATACCTCAAAATACCGTTTCCTAATCCAATAATGACAAATAGGAAACAAAATATTTGTCTATATCATATATGCAAACGTGGTCTTTGGAGATAACGAAACTGACAAGAAAGCGTTTATACCTTTAATTTGTCTGGATCTCTTGCGTAAAGTTGTCGTCGCAACTTCCATTTTGTGCTTGTTCGATATCTCTCGATACGCATCATTGTGACTATTCTGCTAAACAATGATATATATATATATATATACATATATATATATAATAGATATATATATATCTATATATATATACTATATATATATAAGCTAGATATATATATATATCTATATCTATCTATCTCTCTTCCCTATCTCTATACGATCGCTCTCTCTCTCTATCTCTCTCTCTCTCTCCCCTCTCTATCTCTCTATATCTCTCTCTCTCTCTTATCTATATCTCTGTCTCATCTCTCTCTCTCTCTCTCTCTATCCTCCTCTCCCTCTCCCTATCCTCTCCCTCCGGATATCTCTCTCTCCTCTCTCATCTCTCTCCCGTAAGAAAATATATGTACATAGATTATCGACCAAAATATTAGTAATGTTGTGTAGCAAACTAAATTGTGTAGATACATTGTTCAGTCTAGTTTAGAAACAGCTTTCAGCAGAGTGAAACCCATTTAAGAAAGGCTACGTTTTCGCAACGGCCACTATCATTATTTTGCCTTCCGCAAAAACTGTATTGAAATACCTACCAATGTTTTTTTTTATTTCATTTTATAGTAATAATCATAATAAAGACCTCACAACTGTAACATTGTTTAACGTGTAATAATAAACAATAATAATAAAACATTATTAATACCTATACCAGAATGTAATAAATTATAAATAAATATATATATATATATATATATATATATATATATTTTTTTTTTTTAATGCTGAAACCTCTCAGCATTATTATGGGGGAATACGGGAATTGTGATGTACATGCGTCACCACAGCCAGTGACTAGTGTGGGACTAACAAACCCACTAATACCCGCCTCCCCGCCACCCCCAGGGAACGGTAACTGCTAGGCATTGCTTCGTATTCCTGGGAGTGGCCAGTTTGCCTCTCCTCCCTACTCCAGCCTTCCTACAGTCGCCCTAGCCCGCTTTGGTGCGGGGCGGCGACTGTAGGCCGTTGACACCTTCCGCAGCCCGCCCGCCTGATGTACACAGCCCGCTGGGGCATAACTCAATAGGGAGTTAGGTCCAGGCTTGGGCTGGTCCACCTAGCCAGGGTACCTCTCACCGAAGCGGCATTCTCCCTCTGAACATCTAATGACAGACTTTGCAGCAAATACTCGCCCGCCCTCTCGTCTCCTGTAGCAAGCGCAACTTTTCTCCCGATATCGTTAAGCAGTTTCGCAACCCAGGCCGCCCAATGTCTCGGATGCAAACAGTGAGAACAAGTGTGGATCACTGACGCTTAAATCTTTCTGCACTTGGCTGCTTTTGCTAGGGCTACCGCGTGTCCAAAACGGGCCGCGCCCGTACGGACCAATAAAGGGGCTTAAGAGCAGGTTACGGTTGCATCCCACAACAACATTTGGCCCCGCTCGAAGGGAGTCAGGGTAATGCCATCAGGTCTCCTTCCATCGTCTCTGACTAAACTAGGAAGCTTCAAGATGCATACGTGGTGTGCCGACCGTAGCCCTCTTCTAAATGTTACATTCAAGGATGAGTGGCGTGCGATTCTGCCTGAACTCCGCGGACAGGAAAGTTGCGGACCTAGGAAGTCGACCTCGTCACCGCATCTGCTTCGGTGTGGGGAGACTAGCTCTGCTCCTAACCTCTGCCCGATTAGTATTGTGGAAGAGAGTGAATGCTTTTACGCACTGTCGCTACGAGTGCGGAGTGTTCCCCTCTCGAGCAGTGTGGCACTCGACCCTAGCGGTTGGATGTTGGTCCGCCAAGAACCCTACACACTAAACACGCCTCCTCCCCCCGCCCCTAAGCTTCACTCTCTAATGACCCACATATCCATTTGACTGCGAACCCATTTGATTGCAAGCCACGTCATCTGTTGATCTCGTAAGCGCTATCCGTTCTCTTCCGTACCTGCCGAGCTCGGTTTTATTTTTCATCATTGCAGATGCCATTTCCTCGCCTAGCTTCAATGCTGATGCTGCATATATAATTTCGTTTCGACCTTAACAAAACAACAGTGCTTTGCGGGGATCTCAACTGCCCTCTCGAAAAACCGGACAATGTTAGAACAGATGCACTTATCAGCACGTTAGCGTCCCGTTGTATGTGGGTGGTTTCCACAGCCGAGGAACCGACCAATGTAGCCCCACAAGGGAGGTCTACGATAGATATATTCGCCACAAACGCCAGACACGATAGCACCAGGTAAGAGGGTCCACAGTTAAACACTCTGGCCTTTGGTACTAGACAACATCTTCCTGTTGCAATGTCGCTTACGGTACATTATCAGGCAGCAGGCCAAAGGCGGCAACGGTTAAACGCTGCCGTTGGCTCAACCCGCTTACTGGAGCTCTCGCCAGATGTTCTCTCTGTTCCGAACCCCCTGAATGTCGAAGTATATGCAACACAAGTTCAAAATGTCATACTGCACAGCGTGCGTCCCCAGCCGAGTAAACCTCAAAAAACCTGTTGGTATACCCGAGAATGTCGATCTCTGAAACACTGTATGATTCAGACATATATCTTGGCAAAAAATCGTCCGGAAATAACCTTCCTGTATACGAATGTCAGTCGGATCTATAAAAAGGCGGTGCGTAGAGCTAAACTGGAGCACGAGATCGAAGCACAAAACAAGCTTCTCAAACAGTCCCAGCTTCATCCACATAAATGGCTACGCTCCGAGATGCGCTCAACAGCCTGTCCAGTATCACCTGAGAGGCTGCATAGTTATTTTTGACAGATGTTTGTCAGCTCATCAACGATTCCTAGTTGCATCGCGATATACGTACCCGTTTGAGGACAAAGGACAACCAAAGCTCGACAGGAGCTGGTTCGCCCTATCGGTATCTCGGAGGTTGTGGATGTGATAATGAAAGCGCCGTCAGGAAAGGCTGCGGGCCCAGACCTCGTTCGGAATGAACATCTGCAGCAGGCGATTATTCTGGCTTCTTGTCTTGCTTCTCTCTTCAACGAAATCTTGAAGACATCGCACTTACCTGAAGAATGGAAAGTCAGCTTTTTAAGTGTGTTACCGAAGGGAAAAGGGGATCCCTTGAAACCTTCGTCGTACCGTGGCATAGCAAAGAAAAGCGTCATTTACAAAGTACTGTCAGCATTGGTAGCACGTCGACTAGAAGGTTTTTTGGAAAGTATCAAGTGCTTGCCAGAGCAGCAGCACGGCTTTAGGCGAGGGAGGTCGACGATGACGGCTTGCTCCGTTCTTCTCAATAGTATTCAAATGACTCTCCAGGTTAAACGTAACTTTCTTTTGCTGTTTTTGTAGACTTGAAAGCGGCTTTTGATACGGCGTCACGAACAATAATCCTAGAGAAATTAGCGTTATGTGGTGTTTCAGCGGTAATACTGAAGTTATTACAAGCTATGCTGCAGGAGGGGTATGTAATCATCGACGACGGCGTAACTGAACACACCCCTATTACTCAGACTACAGGAGTTGCACAAGGCGATAATCTTAGCCCTCTATTATTCTCAATATTGGTGAGCGATCTCCCGGACAAAGTCCAGCGTCGACACCCGCAAGTTAGTACACTCATGTATGCTGATGACCTCGTCCTCTACTCCCGGAGTTGATTTCATCTGCAGCAATCGCTTGCTTCACTCCAAAAGTTTGTTGACCTAAATGCTCTAGTGATAACGTAGCAAAAACGAAAGCAATGCATTTTCGCCGCGGAGGTAGGCTCGCAGAAAAAGACGAATTGCGCTTAAGCTAGACACCAATAGATTTTGTTCAACATTTTTCTTATCTTGGAGTAATCCTTTCAACGCAGTGTTTAAATTTCACTAAATATATCGAGGTAAGAGCTCGTAAGGGCATTTTATCGTTTCATAATATTCCAGAGCCTCATCGGTTGTCACTAGATGTCGCTCTCAAACTTTTTAATTTAAAGATTGCGCCGACCGCTGCTTACGGGATACAGGTCATATGGCCCCACCTATCGAAAGCAAATCTGGAAGTACTTGACAAAACTAAAGCCAGCTTTCTAAAAAGAGTGCTAGTAGTTTACCGCACTAATGCCGTTTGAAAGCGCCAGTGGTGTAGTGGAATCACACACGCTTACCAGTTTACCGCACTAGCCGCAATCGTCTTGTGTACCTGTTGGCCTCGACACCACTTATTGTGGAGAAGCTCAGGGCAACTTATGCTTTACCGAAAACGGAGGCCTTTGAGAATCATCTTGCCGAATGGGAGTATAAATTTGCGGATGTTGATTGGCGTTTTTATGAGACTAAAGCGATGACTACAGACTACTGGAAGAGCCCATGTTGTAGAAACAGATATTTCGTTACTGGGTTTGCAATGCATGGATTTCATATGAAGATATGTATACGAAATGGGTGGCATGAGATATCAACCTATGCAGAAAATCATGTGATCTGTATTATCTCCAACAGTGTACAAAAGCAAAGTCGCTGATGAAAGTTACTTAGGAGAGCTGTAGCACAAATGTGCATAAACCAAATATTGGTTAATAAACAATACATTCAATATAATTTTGTTTATTCACGCATTAGTATCGATAATACCTAAGTACAAAGATTTGTCTCGGCGTCAGGAGCTCACAAATACGGTTACAAGAATTGCGTTGAGTGCAGGCCGACGAGCGCGTCACTCCGCTATAAATGACACTTTTAGCCGCGCACTTAGGTCCGCCGGCTTCCCGTGCGTTCTAAAGCCCCCGGATCCTTCGAGAGATGATGGAAAAAGACCTGACGGTCTGACTTTGACGCCCTTTGAGCGTGGCCGCATGCTTGTTTTGGACGAAACTGTAACCGACTCATTAGCCTCTTCGATGATCGGTGCAGGTGCGGACCGAGCAGGTCATGCCTCCAGGTTAGCTAAGGCTTATAAATGCAGAAAATACTCAAGCGTCGATTATCCGCACGAATTTGGTCCGTTGGCGTTCGAAACTATTCTCTCAGCTGAGCTCGGAGCTGCAGGCTCAAGCTGAATCAGCGGGTCGGTAAAAGCCTTAATCTTTCGACAGGAGACTCGAGGGCATCCGAATTCTTGCGTGATAGGCTGTCGCTTGACATTCAACGAGTAAACGCAGCGTCTGTTCGGGGCACATTGTTGAACTGGGCTAACCTTGGGTTAGAAAACCCGTGATCACACGTCTGCGCGGAGACAATTGTCCACTTCAAAGTGCTAACATAGTGAAATTAGATAAATGAAAGTCAAGAGTCCATCACTGAAAAAAAAAAGAATTGTATAATATATAGACATAAACAATATACAAAGTTATGATGACATTAAACGGGCCAGCTGATTTAGTCACAGAATTGCGGGGCCTGACCTGCTCACAAGGAAACTGCTCAACGATGTCAGGAGAAGATTGATGCTTGCTACAGGAGACAAGAGAGCGGGCGAATATTTACTGCAACGTCTGCCCTATATATTCAGAGAGGGAATGCCGCTTCGATGAGAGGCACCCTGGCTAGGCGGACCAGCCCAAGCCTCATCATATATATTATCAGACTACATTGTACGGGATACCTTTACCCAGCACATCGGCGATAGGGCCGGCTATAGCCTCTATTCATATACATAGGTAAAAGACCCTCGACGACTGTCTTTGAGTGCGGCCGTGCGTCTTTTGAGCTTAAGATTATGCCCATCTTGAGCTACAGCCTTGGCAGGGCGTGGGGCCATCTGTGCTGCTAGAGAGATGTTTTACAGTATATTTGAAGCGGGTTCTTTGCTTACCGCGGACGGCAAGAAGCCGCTTTATGTGCCAGGGTCAGGCTTAGGTCACCTATTAGAAGACAGGTTCAGCAATTTCTGTTTGAGTGACAGGGAAAGTCACCGAGGCCAAAGGTAGCAGCAGTTGGATGTGTACCTCGCCAGGGAGCTTTGAGATGGAATGGGATGCACTAGCCGGCACGTGTACACAAGGTATATTGTGCATGGCTATCATCACCTGGTATGTTCGACCCAAGAATTTCACGAAGTTAGCAATCAATGTCGTTGCCGATTCTGCTCGCAGATATGCGCCAAATACAATGTAGCGAGCTGCCGTGTTTGTGATAGGTTAGACGATGCATAGACACTGTCAGCACAAAAACGGAGAAAGTTGGGAACTTTGTCAGCTTTCTTGTGCTGATAGCTTTGTGCCATCGAAGAATTTGCCCAACTTGGTTAGTTCGAGGATTTTATAGTCATTTGAAATAAGCTTACATAGATATCTGTTTTGCAAACGTAGCAAACTTCTCAGAGGCGTAGTAAACGTTTCCAAAAAATGCCGGTTCTTCGTTGTCGATGTGCGACCGCTATACGATTATTTGGAACAGACGTGTCTAGTGGCAGTACCTATGGCTCGTTACTTTTTAACATATAGGAAACCGAAGCACACTGCATGTAAGTTATACGCTTAGTAATAAACATGGAGAGTACATCTCTTTATTGCTTTATTTTACACTACGCAAAATAAAACAATATAAATAGCCTGACAAAAACAGCGATGGTGAACCTTAACCTTACAAAAACAACGATCTATAATAGCAAGACGTTCGTTTTAGGGCCGGTTGTCTGCTACACTGTCTGACTTTGCGAACGATCTCATTTCGTGTGTACTCGTTCCCTTGCGTTGACTACCATGCACGTATGTACTGTGCAGATAGTTTTAATCGGTAAGTGAACCTTATGCTGTTAGTGGACGCAACGAGACGCATTTAACTCTTATTTTCTTAAGTACAGGATTTCTTCTACTTAGTGAAGTGATTCAAATCAAAATCGACAGTTTTAGGCTATTGTTTACGAATACATTTTAAACTGGGAAATCATATATGTTTTTGAAAGCTGTCCGTTCAGTTCTAAAATAAAGAACATTCGATGCTTTCTATGTGGGTAGTTTAACCAACACATATCTGTATTACGTTTAGAAAAATGCATTTGTTAGCTGAGGTTGGCCACTAACCCGCACTTTCTAGCAACTTTTAGAGTATGTATTAAAGTGGTTTTAATGGCGCTCTACCGGCCTTCATAAAATGAATCTAATTTATTGTAGAACTCTGCCAGTTTTGGTAATATGCCGTTTTGATTTCAACTTAGCTTTTTACATCATTATTTCTAGTGGGTTCACAGAAATCCGAGAGGCAATATTTTTCTCTAAATTGCGTCAGTTAGAAACGAAATAATAGCTGAGTAAACGTCTACTTAATTTGAATGTGATCTGACAGTACATTTAACCGACTCAACTATCTGACTGACAATCTTTATAGTTGTCCCAAATAGAAGAGTTATTTGCATTATTCATTACTTGCCTATACCAAGCACGGAGGGGTTGCTCATACAATGACGACGTTTTACCACTCGGTTTACCACGGATGGGTTAATCAGCGTTATTCAAGATGCCACTTACTGCTGGCGGTTAATCCGCATTTTTTTCAAATTCAAGAGTTCACTAAGGTCCTGTGCTCAGTCGCAGAGAACATTGACACATCTGTGTTCTTTTTGCGCCTGTTGTCCTCCGCCTCCCGAGGGTAGGAAGGATGACCGTCATTGGCGGTGATCATCCGGCAAAACCTTCTCAATTTTGCTGATGAGAAACGGTTTGAGCCTGGCTTTTGCCCCCAGCAGCGGACAGTACTGTTCGGCTATCACTACCAAGCTCTCGGAAGACAACGTTTCTTTGACGGATAGGGTCTTAATCTCAGAAGAACGCTGGCACCAACGCCCAGCAAGACGGCTTCGCTGCTGGATAAGCACCACCCGCGTCTTCACTTCTGTTTTGGCCTAGCCCTCCTCCGTGCCCTTGTCATCAATCACATCAGCAACAATGTTCGGTCTGCCATAGAAACGTTTTTACAAAGCTTAGCTGCGGCCTCTATTATACTAGACCACGGCTTTTAAAAGACGTGCTGCTGTCCCCTACTCTATGGTCGCTGTCCTGGCCCAAGTCGTTGATTTTCTTCGCTGGGGCTCGTTTCTCTCCCCAATAGCGACCGCTCAACTTTAAGGCCCGATTTTTGCCCTCAAAAAGAAAGATGGCAGCGTGAAGCTCATCGCCTGCTCATCCAAAATCCAAAGGATGGGTGCAAAGATCGCATTATAAACAAGGCAGACATATCACGTATTCGGAGTGAGGTTTCGGCAAAATACGTTAAATTAGTAGAGATGGCACAACTGCTAATAACGGAAGCAAATAGAGAGACCGATAAAACATCGACTGATAGAAGTCAGAACGACTTGGTCTCACGCTGCAAAACTGTAGATAAACTGTAATGACCTGGAGGACCTTTTGTTAAGGAGATGTCTGAATGTTACATATTTTATCTTAAAACATTCTGAGAGACTCTTCTCCGGCTCAACATAGCGCGGTAGAAAATCATGGCGACTCCGTCACATGAAAGATATGGCGACTTTTTTTCAAAAGCGAAGATCACCAATGCGTTTTGTTGCATCTTATTCAAGTCTGTTTTCTCATCATACATTCCTTGGTCGTCTAAATAGGGCCTCCTCTCGCCGACACAATAAGGGTTACAAAAAGGTCGACCGGATGTATGGCCAAAGGGACCTTCGGCCATACA
>QVRM01005992.1:0-59128 GCA_003439945.1 Dermanyssus gallinae
CATCAGCGAGCGGGCAATGAACACTAGCAGAGCCGCCACCAACGGCAGTCGCCGCTGCTACGCTCTCAAACGACTCCGATGCTACTCCTCCTATCACCAGCACGAGCCGCCGGTTTTAGCCCGAGTAGCAGAGCACTCATAGGCAACTGTGTTTTTATTCGACAGCAAAGAGCAAGAATACCCACTCTCGACCTCCCCCTCCTCCCCACGAGCCCCCCTGGGGGCGGCAGAAACGGCGGCGGCGGCGGTCACGGCGGAAGCCCTACTATAATGTAGTCTCGGTGTGTGCATGCCTATCAATGAATGCCATTAGCTCGTATCTTCTGCCATCGTGTTCGCGTTATTTTTTTCGCTTTTCTCTATCTTAGTTCCTTCTATTCCTCGCTCGCTTTCTATGCCCCCTCCCCTGATCCTCTCACTCTCTCCCTGTGTGTCTATCTCCGTTTCTTGCTCTCAGTTGCCATGCCTTGCTATGGTGCTATCCTACGGAGATCGGTGGGCGAGTGGCTGCTGCTTCAGCAGCACTTTGTCAGGCTTTTGATTATTGCGCGCCGCATTGGTTTTGGTCCACTGCTGATCCAAACATGCTCTCATCTTGACGTGCGGACAACGAGGCCGTCCTTAGGTCCATCCGTCCGCCCGAACGCTTGCTCGCTCTGCCAGCAGGTCCTCCATGTCGTTCCCTGTTGTTGTCACTATCATCGTAACAACCGTGGTTTTCGCAACTGCGCACAATTGCAATTCAAATAGCCCGCTCGACAGAGAGACCTCCCTACGTCCCCTTCTCTCCCGCCTTATTCCCATGCAACTGCTGCCGCTACCGCCGCCGTCAACCAAAACAAAGACGAAGTCGAGCACGAAAAGAAAGAGGAACCCGCTAATGCAGGAGGAATGTACATATGTATATATATATATATAATATAGGTACTCGTACGTATGTATGGTTCGAGCCAGCCGGATGTAGACTCCAAACACGTGCCAGAGTGCATTGCGCCGATATCCATTGAGATCGTGGAATGCGAGAAGTAAAGAAGGGAGGCAAAAACCACTACTATCGCTATTGCAACCACCACCACCACTACCCCACTTGCCGCCGTTGGCGGGAACCGCTTCCAAGCACCCCCATGTTTACGTTCTGCCCCCTCAACAGTCGCTTGCCGGAAACGTTGGCAACAGAGTGCTACTGCTAGTTCAGCCGTTGTTGTTGTTGTGGTGTTGATGCTGCTGTTTTTTGGCGGCGACAGCAGCGCTGGTCTCTCGCTTATGTCGCCGACGTCATTGGCATCGGGTTGTTGTTGGCATCGGGAGGTTCGCTCGTCTGTCCACACTCTAACGATAGCCCACGGTTGGTAGCAAGACGCCAAGAT
The DNA here is from genome assembly GCA_003439945.1 of Dermanyssus gallinae. Taxonomy (NCBI): domain Eukaryota; kingdom Metazoa; phylum Arthropoda; class Arachnida; order Mesostigmata; family Dermanyssidae; genus Dermanyssus; species Dermanyssus gallinae. The sequence continues at coordinate 1,368 of QVRM01005992.1, forward strand.
GACCCCCAGAGCCCAGAGGCTCCCCAGACTGACTTCCCTGCTCCTCCGCGTAGCCCCCCCCCCCCCCCCCCCAGCCACCGACCACTGGCTGGTGGCTGGTTGGGTAGACGCTGAGCGACGTCTGCGACGAGCCAGGCCGCGACGAATTGCCAACCAAATAGGGCGATGTGTAGACGACGCCGCCGCCGTCGCCATCATCATCGCTGAGTGCCTGTCGGCGGTGTGGTTCTCTTTCTCTAGCTCGGATCAGCCATCAGAGGTCGGTTGCTTGGGCAATCGGGCGGTTGGTCGATCGCCTCTACTCTACGCCTTATGCAGCAGCATCATCATCATTATATAGCATAGTAGCATCATCATCATATAGCATAGTAGCACACCACCATCTTGTTGACTGAGTCGCGATGTGCGAGACCGAGATCTCTGGCGCCGCCGCCGCGCCAAGCGCAATTCGCCAGTCGTCAACAGACATTGGCAATGGCATTTGCAGCCAACTAGTTAACTGGCCAACCTATCGACCATGTCCAAGTCCGCCTAAGCCACTAAGTCATACAACGGCTCCATAATAGCATAAATAATGACAACAACAACTGCAACAGCAATACGTATCCGCATCATTATCACCACTAGCATTATCAACAGTAGTAACTATCGCACGCGTGTGATTATCATCACCATCACCAAGCACCACCACCACCACCATCATCATCGTCATCAATTCGTCTACACGATATTTCACTAACCACAGCGAAGGATGGGTAAACAAAATAACGAGCCGTTGCTTGTTTGGTAGGGTTTGCTGGCGAGTATTAGCAGAATCAACTAACAGCAGCATCTTTGCTACTGTTGTTGTTGTTGTTGTAGTTGTTGTTACCGTCGTCTTAATCATCGTCCTATTTGCCATATGCTGTTCGACCCCCGGGCTCCTCAGGAGGGAAGTGCTCTCTGTGTTTGCCTTGACCATCATTAGTCTCCGCCCCCGCCGCCTTCCCAATTGTCGTTGTCAGGTGAGCAAAGTTACATACTCGCTGTACGAACGGTTCCACCTGCAAACTGGTTGACTTGCAATATCGTCGTCATCGAGATCATCGTGCTTGTTTCTCATATCCGCTGTCACCGTGTCACCGCCGCCATAGTCGTTGCTGTCGTCATCCATTGCCATCAACCTAATCTCAAAGCTTCCACCTAAGATGCTGTTCTGCCTTCTGACCTCAGAGAAATGCAGATCTTTGCTGCGTGGGGCCACGGGTGTGTGGTAAGCACGTATGCTTTTCTCTGGCCCGGACAGCTAGTTTCACTCTGCACCTAGCCCCTTTCTATGGCTATCTAATTTAATCAAATATATATATATATTATATATATATATATACGAGCGACTTCTGCAAACGCTCTTTATTGTTACAATTGTCGAAAATGTGTATATATGTATATTAGGCGAGCACTGCCGAGTGTGCAAACGTATTGTAAACGATTAATAAATCATCACAATTTTCTATACATAAAAGGCAAAAAATCCAACTGACCCCAAAAAACTACCGTTGAGTTGAAGTGTTTCATTTAACTGCTCACATCGGTCATTGCACTTAAGTTAAGCGTACCGAGGCGTATCGAGGCGTACAGATACAATAAAACACATTTTCAGCATGAAAATACCGTAGAAACGATACAATCTGTGATCGCGCCACACTTGAATATAAGTGACCTTAAAGTGGGCCGAACGTGCAGAGAACGTATTTTTGTGAAAAACAGGTTGCGGTTCAGTGCAACAGTACAAAAACATCGAGAGAAGACCGAGTTGTACACTTTACGATGCTCAATTTTGATCCTGCCTTTGATTGTCAGAAAGGTAGAAGCGAGCCGCACATCAGAATCAATAATGTTCAAGCTTACTTGAGATGTCTATCACCATTACAAGTGTTTTAAGGATGACTCTGATAATATCGATGATTGGGTAGATCAAATCTGTAGAGATCTTAGAGAGACAGAGGTGTATATATAATTGCAAATTTGTGTTAACATGTGTGACTATCAAAAACTAGGCGCATTATTGGATTCGTCTGAACTAGCTAATGCTGCCAGGTCGCTTGTGCAGTTACTAGGCAGTCAAAATTTCAATGGCAACGCCTATGTACGTTATTCACCGATTTGACTCGGCAAGTTTACGAGTGCATTCATACACCCGTCGTTGTTGCTGCCATCGCAAACGTCACCAAATACTCCTGTTGACAACGACAACAATAACAAAACAGAACAATAACGACGACATCAACGATGACGACAAAAACAACAAGAAACAGAACAATAACGACGACAACTACAAGAAACATAACAACAACAAGAAACAGAACAACAACAACAACAACAACATCAACCATGCCACAAGTACTGCAGCGGGATCAGCAGCAGCGGCGGCGTCGTCTTGGGTCTGCCTCCTAAATCAACGAGCAGATGAGTCTCTTGAGCATGATGAGACGACATACGCCGAGATGAACGAGCACGGATTGGCTAAACTGTTGTTGTTGTTGTTGTTGCCGCTGCCGCTGCTGTTGCTAAAGCTAAAGCGCTGCTAATTCGTCGGCACGTCTCAAAGAGATGAAGCTTCTTTTTCTTAATGGAGCCAGAGAGAGAGAGCGAGACGATGGCATCGGTGACGGCGGGCACAGCGCGCCGTCAAGACGCCGTACACGTGCGCAATACACTCTTACGACGTAAGAGCACAACACACTTACACACACACGTACACACGACCTGCACGCGCATGCGTAGGTATACGAGGTGTGTTCAAAACGTATCGCGACTTTTGAATTTTCATGGGGTTACGTATATTCGAATTTCGATTTTTTGTCGCGTTATGTTGGTACTCATGTCTCTCACTTATGCCGACAAGCTCGGCCATTTTGAATGTTCACTTAATTGTTGACAGCTGCTTTGCTTGCACGTGTTTTGGATCGTCTTCGATTTTTACCTATTCAAAAAAATGGATCAAAGAACCTGTATCAAATTTTGTGTGAAAAACGAAATTAAGTGCGCGGATGCATTCCGAATGTTGACTGTGGCATACGGAGAAGCTACTTTGGACCGAAGCAACGTTTGTCGGTGGTACAAAATGTTCTCAGAAGGCCGAGAAGATGTGAACGACGAAGAGCGTGCCGGACGCCCGAGCACTTCAACAACAGACGAAAAAATTAATGATTAACGATTGCAGGGGCGTGGTGCATCATGAGTTCTTGCCACAGGGTAGAACGGTCAATAAGGAATATTACCTGCAAGTTATGCGCAATTTGCGCGAAGCAATCCGCCAGAAACGCCCGGATTTGTGGAAGAACAAAAATTGGCTTTTGCACCACGATAACGCCCCTGCTCACACATCGTTGCTTGTGCGCGAGTTTTTGGCCAAAAACAACACACTAATGCTGCCGCAGCCACCGTATTCCCCAGATCTGGCCCCCTGTGACTTTTTCTTGTTCCCTAAACTGAAGAGGCCCATGAAAGGACGACGTTACGCTACGCTTGACGAGATAAAGACGGCATCGAAGGAGGAGCTGAACAAGGTTAAAAAAAATGGTTTTTTGAAGTGCTTCGAAGATTGGAAAAACCGTTGGCACAAGTGTATATTATCTCATGGGGATTACTTTGAAGGGGACGAAATAGATATTCATGAATAAATGAATAATTTTGAAAAAAACACAAAAGTCGCGATACGTTTTGAACACACTATGTACGTCGTGCGGCAGAAGACGGGATCCCATACAAGCAGCTAGCTGTATCGTCGTACGAATCGACGTGGTTGCGTGCGGCAAAAATTGCAGCAGCAGCCGCGTGCGCGAAGGTGTGTACTCGTGATGGGCGCGAAGAGAGAGGGAGAGAGAAAGATATATATATATATAGAAAGAAAGAGCGAAATATATAGATATATATATATATATAGAAAAGAGAGAAAGATAAATATATAGAGAGAGAAAAAGACTCCGTTCGGGGTCTCTCGTCAGCCGTTGTTGACTTGCGTACTCCTCATGCACGTATCTATTATAGCTGTTCATCGATCAATTAATCTGATCTGTCCATCTACCTATCTATCTACTTATATATATCTATCTGTCTACGTCTCATCTCTCGACTTGCTTACCAACCTTCACCGGTGTAGCTTGTCCGTCGTCTACCGTTTTTCTACCCGTTCTCTGTCTCTCTCCGACGTCGCTTCCGACGTCCGCTTTTGTCTCTCTGGGGTTCGGTCCGTCTGTCCGACCGACGACTGTCTAAAACGACGCCTGGCCTTTCTAGCCGTGAGAGCCGGCACGGCCAGACGCCTCGCAGCCGCTGGCAAGGATGATGGCGGCGAACTCTGTAGCTGCTGTCATCGACAACTTTGTTGTTGTTGTTGTTGTTGTATTGTTTTTGTTGCTGTTGTTATTGTTTTTGTTGCTGTCGTTGTTATTGTTATTGCTGTCGTTAGTGTTGTTATCGTTGTTTTGTTGTTGTTGTTGTTGTTGTTGTTTGTTGTTGTCGTTATTGTTGTTTGCTGTCGTTAGTGTTGTTATCGTTGTTTTGTTGTTGTTGTCGTTATTGTTGTTGTTATTGTTGCCGCCGCCGCCAGCTCTGGTTCTCGAGTAATAATTTATTCAGCTCCTACATTTGTAGACGATGATAATCCACATCATCATCATCATCATCATCACAGTAACAGTAATAATAATCGTGAGCTTGATTATAATGATGATGATGATGATGATGATAATTATGATGGTGGTGATAGTGGTAGTGGTGATAATGGTGGTGGTGGTGATAATGTTAATGACTGTGGTAAAAACGAGGGCCGCGGGTAGCAGCGGTGGGAGCAACTGCTGCCGCCGCTACGTTTCTCAGGCACAAAACAACTCAAACAAATATATAAATGAAATTCTGCTGCTGAAGCTCCTCCTTTTCCTATGGCTGCTGCTGTTGCTGCTGCTGCTGGTGTTAATTCGACAGCACGGCGAGCGGCGGATGTCGGTGTTTCTACTGTTTGTTAGATGTTGCCGCTGTATTTCGCGTAGGTAGACTTGAGGCTGCTTCAATTCAATCCGTAACGCCGCAACAACAACAACAGCTCATTGTCGTCGAGTGTTTTGCTCGTGTTGTGGTTATTGTTGTGATTGTTGTTGTGGTTGTTATTGTTGTTGTGATTGTTGTTGTTGTTGTTGCTGCTGCTTGTTATGTGCCTGTATGTGTGCATATCAATGTGTGTGCCGTGAGTGTATATGTTCATATATGTGCACATGTTCATGTCTGGGTGTCTGTGTGAACGAACGTTCGAACGTTCGCGCAGGCGCGCGTATTATTGGTAAAAGGCTGTGATTGGCGTTGGCCACGGCCGCCGTCTCACGAGCAACTTGACGCCGAGACGGCTGTCGATGCCGCCATGATCCGTGTTCTTGTCGTCGGCGTCGTCCGTTAAGACGACTGTTACTGTTGTTGTTATTGTTGTTGTTGTTGTTGTTGTTGTTGCTGTTGCTGTTGCTGTTGTTGTTGGTGTTGATGATGATGATGATGCTCCGATCTCACAATCGTTCTCGGGGCGGCGGCGGCGTGCCGGGTCGATCGGCAGATCGCGGCTTCGAGAGCCGTGGAATTCATCGATTTGCCTGCCGCTGCTGAACTATTGGCGCCGAAGGCGGGACGATGCCAACAAGACTGCCGACACGGCCAACAGCGTTGACGGGAATGACCACAGCAGGAGCAGCAGCAGCAGCAGCGGCAGCGGCAACAACAACGCCAACAACAACAGCAGCAGCAGCAACAACAACAACAACAACAATAATATCAATAACGACAACAACAACAACAGCAAGTACGGCATGACAAGACAAGCCGCCGAAAGAACGGCGCGGAGAGAACGAAAGACAGACAGACAGAGAAAGAGAAAGAAACGAAGAAATCATGAAGTGCATCGAAATCGGGCGCGTGACGCCAGAGGATCAAGGCGCATCCGTATCCGTCGGCGGCAAAGACTTTTAAAAACCTTAAAGGCTAACACCGACCGTCCAACCTACGTAGACTAAGTAGTCTCATACAAAGTGCCGCCCGCCGCCGGCGCCGCCACCGTCGCAATGTAAATACGAAGGGCGGTCGTCTAACCAAGAGCTCCCGACGGCGATATTGACGTACAACAACAACAACAACAACAACAACAACGACACTAATAACAGCAACAACACACTAATGACGGCAGCAACAACAACAGCAACAACGACACTAATAACGGCAGCAACAACAACAACAACAGCAACAATAACAATAACAACACCAACACCAACAACAACAACAACATTGTTGTCGTGCAGCGGCAGTGGCGACTATCAGATCAAGAACAACTGCGGCAGCGGCAGCAGCAGCAACAGCAGTAGCAGCAGAAGCAAACGCAGCATGGTTTTCAAGTCACACACAGGCTTGTTTGTCGATGGACTTCATAAAGTCGCTGCCGCCGTCGTCGTCGTTGCCACTCTGGCCTCTAGGGTTCGGCGTTGGGAGCCGCGTCATGGCAGCGGCAGCAGCGGGCCGTCAACACCCACCGCCAGCGTACACAATTCGTCATCGTCCACAGACGTGCTTACGCATATACACACACACACACACAGAGACAGACATACACGTAAGGTCAGATACAGAAAGGTTTGTTCATAGAGGAAGAGAGAAGAAGAACAAGAGGAAGAAAAAGGGAGAAACAAATGGGCGGAGGAAAGGAAAAGAAGCAGCCGCCGGCACTGCCCCTTGTTTCCCATTCATCCATCGAGGGTTGAGATGTCGCTCGATTACGACCGAATCGAGCGGGAATCATTGAAAAGTGGACAGGTTGATGAACGCCGAAACCGCACACATACACCTCTACAAACATAGACACTCGCACACAACACGTTGGTACACATGCAGCAAGGGAGAAAGACTGAAATGTAGATAGAGACTGCCGTCTATCCGCCCTGCGTCCACCGCCCCGCCCTGCCAAGCGTGAGCCACGTAGCCAACCAATCATAGTGGTGTGGTACAGACGGAATATTCTATGTCCCTATAGAGAAGACAAGATGGACTTAGATATAAACACAGCGAAAATGAAAGCGAGAGAAACACAAGGGAAGAGAGAGAGAGAAAGAGAGAGAGGAATAAGGAAGGAGGCTAACACTGCTGAATTTGCTGCTCCCCTATAGTATTTTTCTTTGCGTTCCCTCATTCTTGAGTGGCTTGGCTTTGTGTCGGCATCCGCTGTCTCATCTCTCATCATCGCCGTCTGCGTCAATGACGAGGCTGGGGCTTCTAATTGATTCCGTGACCATGGACCACGGTCTGCCGCCATCGCCGGCTGCTGTCTTAGCCGGCGCCGTCGACAGTAATCACACTAACAGTAATAATTATCATAATACTAATAATAATAATAACAACGGCACCGACAACAACAGCAGCAGCAGCGGCGGCGTTCACGACACACTGACTAAACACACAAATGCCTAAAAGGTTCCGACGTTTGCCGTCAACGCCGCCACCGGGCGGCGTTCGTCCTGAGGCCTGTCAGCGAAGAGGTTCGTAAAGCTACATATCAATGTTGTTGTGGCGGTTGTTGCTGTTGTTGTTGTTGTTTCTTTCTTCTTTCCCCGCTTCCTTTCCTTTTGCTTCTGCTGCTGCTACTGCTGATGCTGGCGTCACTCCCGTAGACCTGCCACCGCCGCCGTCTCAACAGCGTCAAGAATCTCGACCGGCAAATGTGGATAATTAGCCAGGCGTCCCACAGTGCCTGTGCCAATTTATTGCTCGCCGCAGCATACCGGCAGCATACCCTGAGTGAAAGCCCTATTTGCCGTTAGACCTAATCGTGGCCATAGTACGAGTAGTAGTAATAGTTGTGGTAGTAGTAGTGGCAGAGACGGTAGGATCGTACGTTGCAGAAGTAATGATGGTGCCCGTAGCCAAAATAGGCGCACGTAGGCGCACAATGAACGCTTATATCGACGTAATTTCTCTCTCCCTTGGGCTCGTTTCCCTATTTCCCCCTGTTCCCCTCTCTCTCTCTCTCTCTCTCCCTCCCGGGATCTTTTGCTCTGTGTCTGCTTTATGCCCAGTTTCTTCTTCTCTCGTTCGATCTGTCTGTTTGATCTGCCGACGGCCCTCATTGATACTCAAGTGGGACTCATTCGTTCACACTGACACGTTCGGCCCGCCCCACTACGTAAAACAAACTTCGTCGCTGTCGTCTGAAGGCGGACGTCTGGCGTCTAACGTCTGGTGTCAGACAATGCGTCGTTGTTGTGTTAGCACTGTATACGTAAGGGAACAACAATTCGTTAGTCGCGCGCCACGACACACGCGCTCGCATGAGACGACAACGATGAGAACGACGAGAAGCGCGAGGGGAGAAGAGTGCGCACACAGCGAGCATTTGCCTACGCCAACGTCTCAAACAGCCAACATCAATCAGCTCAATCAGGCTGGCGAAAAGCGACCTCGTTACAGTCGCGTGGTGTGGAGCACTAATAGGAATAGGCAGGTGCTGAATTTGCTTAATATTGTTAGCTACACTAGGCAGTCTGGAGATCGATCACACGCTCCAATCTCACAATTTCACAATAGCCCTACAAGAATAGTAAATTAATAATAACAATGATATATTTTTTTGGAATAGGAATTTATTACTGCCATTATGTACAGGTATCACGGTTACTAATGTATTAACTGTATAACATCTACAATATCGCTCATATTATTTCTATTACTGCTCGAGTGTCGGTGACCACTCAACATAATCTTGGCGTTGCCTCTAATAATAATAATGCCGCTATTATCGGCTCGATGGATTGAAAAGTGGGGTTCGGGTGAGCCTACCGCGGGTACACGTTTGGGTCCCACGATGGTATGGGAATACAGAATAACTGAATAAATAATGCAAATAATGTTAATAGATTACTATGATGCGTATGTGTATACCGAACAATAATGATAAGCTAATTGCGTATATATATATATATATATATATATATATATATATATATATATATATATATATATATATGTTTTTAAGTTGACTTGTACGTTATGGCAGAGGAATCGGGCTCTGTTTGTTATATTTAATCTTTAATACACACATAATACATCTTCATCTGTCACTTGGTCACCAAAAACATGCGCTTTGTACTACTGAAAACTAGGTGTCAAAGTATTAGGTTTTATATGACCTATAAACTTTGTAAATGTTGTCTAATATTAGTTAGTACATGTGGATGTTTACACCGTGGATTGAGATAGAAATTAATGGTCGTCACGGAAATGTGTCGCCTATATAAAAGCGAATAATTAGGATCATAGGTGCATCTAAAGAAGTGCGGTTTTATAGTGTTTACTATATGTACGTTTTTCATTCGCGTCACGCATAAAAAGGTCCCGCAGGGTTTGTCACTTCCAATGGGTTCAGCCATGTGTAGTAATGGGTGATTCAAACTTGACTCAAGTTTTGCTGACTTGAAGCAAGCGACTCGCCCTGCTTCTGGTGCCTGTATTCACCATATTGCTGTTAGATATTGTGAGGATTTCCGGGAAATCTGCCTGGCCGTGTAGTGCACCAGGCTGTTATGTAATCATTACCCTGTAGTAGTGTTAGTATCTGGAAGGCGTTCTCCGGCTACACAGACCCTATCTGCTCCCTCAGATTCAACATAGGATACATGATCGGGCAAGCGTCAGCTTGTTTCTTGAGAGAATTGCCCATTTAAGCTGGCTAAACATGCATGATGCTGCTGGCGTAAATGAGGCCCTTGAAGCTCTCAGAAACTTGGTAGTCAATTATTACAATTAATGCGTTTACAGGTTCTGCTTGGGTAATTTAAAGCATCATCTTGATTGTGCCAGAACTCAATGGTAATGGGATATGTAGAAAATGTATATGTTACGGGTTAGTGCTTAATTCAGGTAGTTTTGATGGGGGGGTAGTAGTACCGTATGGCTTGAATTGTTATAAGCTGGCAGCTATGCAGTCCAAACGACGGACAAATGTCGAGCAGGCTAAGCATATCTTCGACTGATGAAAAATAGGTGTCTTTTGCGGTTGTTAATGTCGTACGGTCCGTTGATACAGCTAGCAATGAGCAATAGTAATAAAGACCATTCGGGACTCTAACTCTGCCATTGTTGCTGTTCTTCTTGTTATAGCGGTCGAATCACGTTGTGCACTCTGGGGTGAAGAACGAACCGCGCGGCCGGACCAGGGGCCTGGGGCGAAGTTAACACCCACCTGGCTAGGTCTATTGTCATCGTCGTCTACTGTGGTTGTTGTTGTTGCTGCTGTTAATGCTAATGCTGTTGCTGTTTTGGTTGTGATGGTAGCCAGCGTAGGTGGATGTAGTGAGAGTAAGGCAATGGTTACGATGACGATGATGATGCTAGTGCTTACCTGAGGTTTGCCTTTCATTCGCTTTGTCGCGACAGCCTCTGTTGTTTCAACTTCTTCGACTGGCGTCCGAATTGCCTCTACTGGTTACTACTACTACTACTACGACTGTAACGGCTAAGACAAAATATTCCTCGAGGGACTGCTGCAGCTAATGATTTGGGCGGCTGTTCTGAAGTTGACGCGGCGGCTGGACGCGGTCGTGCGAGCCGCGGGTTGCCGGCATGTGGTGGGTTGCACTGTGTTGCCCATCCAGGCAGCCATCTATCCATCCATTCATTCGATCAGTTGGCTTCGATCAGTGACGACCTTCGCTTACCACCGCTGCTGCTGCTGCTGCCGCCGCCGCCACCACCACCACCACCACCACCACCTCAACGATTGCTACCGATGATACCTCACTGAGTCGTCGCCCTCCTGAAGTCTCTCTTATTTGAAATCCAGCACTGTTGTTGCTCTCTCATTTATGTAAGATGATGCAGTAGAGTAGTATAGGACCTATCTTGAAGTTGTTCTGCGGCAACTGCTGTTCGTCGTTGTCGTCGTCGTCGTCCTTGTCCTCAACTACATTGCTCTCTTCTTCAAGTTGAAGCAACGCCATGTCGCCGGGACACGACGCTTAGCGATTGTGTCCCGGCGCCCGTGGCAGGAACATCGACAGCGACATATTCGACTTGCTGGTCGCGTCACCAACAGTGAGCAGGAAAAGTAGTGCAAATGGCGGTGGCGATCAATCGAGTGTAAATTTGAATGTGGCTTCCGCCACACGAGCCACCACTACCACACTGCGACGACGACAACGGTGATGATGTTGACGACAACAACAACAGTGATGATGTTGACGACAACAACAACAACAAGCCGATAAAGCCGGGCAACGGACCTAGCAAAATTTCCCCAGTCTTGCCTTCTGCTTCTCACTACAATGACTAGCGCGGCAGCCCCGTAACAACAGCAAGATGAGCGACAACAACAGTTGTAGTTTCTATCATCATCATCACCACCACCACCACCACCACCAACAACAACAACAATAATGGCGACAGGCTGTCGATACCAGCAGCAACCAATATGGCAAGAGCCACAGCAACTACAGCCATCTACAACCCCAACAACAGTACCAGCAGCAAAAACAACAACGACAATAACGACAGCAACTACCCTAAGAACAAAAATAACACGAAGCCGCTGAAATGACAACAACTTTATAACTTGGAGTTGTCTATGATTTTAGCGTCATTGCAGAAACACAATAAGGCATCTAAAGCCTGCAGCAATGTGGGACAGAAAAGAGCGAAAATAATAATAATAATAATAATAATAATAATAATAATAATAATAATAATAATAATAATAATAATAATAATAATAATAATAATAATAATAATAATAATAATATTTTACAATCAGGAGGCTTGTCGCTAAAGTAGCCATTGCCATTACAAGGACAACAATTGTGACAGCAATTTCACCAAGTCAGATAGGCGTTGCAGTGAAAGGCGGTGCAGAAGCGGCAGTCCACGCAGTACGAGCATTTGTTGAAGCAGAAGGTCCAGTACGGGTCCTAGTTAAATTGGATTTTCGTAACGCCTTCAACACTATACGACGCGATGTAGTGCTTGATGAGGTAAGACTCAAAGTGCCGCAACTTTTGCCGCTAGCTTGGCAAAGCTACAAGGAACCGACTCTGCTGTCCTGGGATGAAAAAGCACCACTATTATCATCTAGAATTTTTAAAGTGGAGTGCAACAAGGCGATCCGCTTGGACCTGCTTTATTCAGCCTCGCGGTATCCAGTTTAGTGGCACGCATGAAGAGCCCTCTTAACGTTTGGTACCTAGATGACGCAACGATTGGAGGCCCACTTGATCTGGTTGTGGGTGATATTATCAACGTACTGAAGTTTGGAGAAGAGGGAGGCCTTAGCCTCAATGCCTCTAAGTGTGAAGTCATTACATTGGGAGGTAATGCCCAAGAACAGGATGAAATTTTTAGGGCGGTTTCGAATGTCTTGCCAGAATCTAGGCGCGTTGACTTAGACGAGCTGGAGCTTCTGGGAGCCCCAATAAGCTTACGATCGATTTCAAAGACCCTTAAAGAAAAGTGCACTAGACTGAAGCAAATTCGCTTTCGCTTAACGGCGATGCATTCGCACGCAGCTCTGTGCATCTGGAGATACAGCTTGGGCTCGCCGAAGCTTAACTATACTCTGCGCACTTCACCAGCTATTAAATGCCACGAAGATCTTCAAGCTTACGACGATACCGCAAGAAGCATTTTAGTAGAAGTATTAAACGTCGACCTGCATGATGACACTTGGAAAAAAGCAACCCTTCTAATTGCCGAAGGAGGACTTGGTATTAGATCAGCGGCGGAGCTGGCTCCCATGTGCTATGCCGCGTCTCTATTGGAATTTGGTAAACTCGCAAACACGTTGGTCGAACCAGACATCCGCCAAGGAATCACAAGAGCCAAAGACGCTGCAGAGCTAATAGCTAGACAAACAATTGGACCAAGCCCCTGGCAAGAACGTCCCACACAGCATACATTGGACTCCTACAGATGCAGCGCTGCAGCTAGAGAGCTGTTAGACAACCTCCAATCTCCAGTGGAAAAAGCTGTCTTTCTGGCAGCACGGGACACATTTAGTGGAGGCTTTCTAAAGTGTCTCCCTTCCCCGCAGCTGGGTACCATGCTGGACAACACCTCATTCCGCATGGTAACAGCTCTTCGAATAGGTGCCCCCGGTTTGCAACCCCTACAGTTGCCGCGCATGTGGTACCACAGTAACTGAGGATGGACTTCACCCTCTTAGCTGCATCAAAAGCCATGGTAGAGTTTCTAGACACGCTGAAATCAATGCAATTATAAGAAGAGCCTTACGCAAAGCTGGTATACCAAGCACGCTCGAGCCCAGATTAGGACTTCATGACGACAAAAGACCAGACGGTGTAACAATCCCGCTATGGGCTAACGGCAGATGCTTGGTATGGGATGCTACAGTGTCCTGTACAGTGGCTCCCTCGTATATACGCCACAGTTCACTAGAAGCGGGATGGGTTGCCGAGCGCGCAGATAATGGGAAAAAACGCAAGTACCAAGAACTGGAGACAAGTTATATCGTAGTGCCAATATCGATGGAAACAATGGGCCCGGTAAGCAAGGGAACCAAGAGATTCATCAGTGAGCTGGGCCAACGGATTACAGATCTCACAGGGAATCGGCGCGAGGGCGAGTTTCTACGGCAACTGCTGTCGCTTGCTGTGTGCCGAGGAAACGCCGGCTGTCTTGTCGGTTCCATGGAATAATATTTAGGAGTTAGAAGAAGACAAGGAGTACACGTTCACACCTCACAATTGTAACATTTAAACAATATTAATAATAATAATAATAATAATAATAATAATAATAATAATAATAATAATAATAATAATAATAATAATAATAATAATAATAATAATAATAATAATAATAATAATAATAATAATAATAATAAGGCTCGTCTATGATATTTACATCTTGTGGTACAAGAAGGTCACGGATTTCGCCAATTTGTACCATACTTCCACAACAGGTGTGATGTAATGATGATTAGCAACGATACTAGACAGTTTGGGGTCCAGTTTATTGGGGACTTCCGCTGAAGACGAAGCCGCCGCCGACGATACCTGGTCTTATTGCCGACTTCTTCTTCTTTATCTTGCGTTTCCAAGAAGCACACGGCGTCGGTAGCCAGATAGAATATCTCGGATGGTCTTTCATGCTGGTAGTGACGTGATACTGTGTTCCACTCTGCCAGACCCACTGCCAGGTCCTGCGGACAGCGTGACACCTTATACGTGCACATATATGAGCAAGACGGTCGGACCGTCGTCGTTGCCGGTCGATCGTTTGCTCGTAATTGCCGCCTCGACCAGGACTTAGTCCGGGTGGGCCACCCCTGTCTGTAGCCAGGCCAAGGCAAATTTGATCCCAAGGAAGAGCCCAATCGAGCTAAACAAGCTGGCTCATTCATTAACACCACTGCCACCCCCCGACGACACCCCCGAACCAACGCGGACAAGACAGTCTTTCCTACAGCATGGCCTGACAACCGTTAATTAACTCCGAAGTAACTGCAGGCGACCAAGGTAGCGGTGCAACAGCAACTGTAGCGATAGAAGGCCAATTCTTGCCCAGTCCATAATGTATCTGTTACATGCAAATGCATGCGTTGACCTACTATGGGCTACAGTGCTTAAGTAAGCATTTATGACACCCGATATGTTTTTGAGGTCGTTTCTTGCCTACCTTATGATCTCTGAAGTCGATTTTGATGGGACATAGTAACGGTTTCCGTGCCGTTTTAAATTCCATATATATATATATATATATATATATATATATATATATATTAGGTCTACAAAAAGTGTTTTCGTTTTTTTTAATGATTCTCTACGGACAAAACCGAAAAAACTTTTTGTAGCCCTATTTATGGGTCCATTATTATCATATAAAAGGGTTGTATGTTTACTCGCTCCCACCAACGTGGCAATACATATTAAGCCTGTCTCTAACAAAAATTGTACGCTTTGCGACAGTTAATACAATAAACCTTACGTTTTTTGGCGTCGAAGTGATTTGTATGGAACCGACAAAAAACGGTAGAGTAGATACCAAATAATAAAAAGCAACATATGGAATTACATAAACACAAACATACGTGTATGCACATGTATACGAGTGCATACATATACGCGTTGTCTATCAAGGAAACGAGAACGGCCTACTCCTTAGTGCTCGCTTATTGCGAAACCTTAACCAATACCAACACGAGCTGCACTAACATAAGCACATGTATTAAAAGGAAACCGCTCACCAGCAACCTCTGCCGATAGAGCGTATGCTCGCGTTGTGCGGTCGTAATCTCCTACCAGGGTTACTAGTTACAGTAGGCTCGACCAAACCCGCTGAGACATCCTGACAGGTAGATAGATACACGCCGATCCATCCATCCACGCCGAGTCCAAATAGGGAAGATGCACGAAACAGGGAAAAAGCAACAGGCTAGTACTGCTTCGGTTACCGTTGTTACTTCTCAAAGCTAAGTGAGTGACAGGCCGCTGCGGTGATGCGCTTTCTTCTCTGTTCCTCTCTCTCTCTCTCTCTCTCTATATATATATATATATATATATATATATATGCATGCGCATGTGTGTTCGTACATTTGAGCGTGTTGTCCATGACTGCTACAAGATCTATGTGCAGTCTCTGCTGGGAGTCCGACCGACGAGAATGCGGGCCGCCAACGGCGACGATAGCGAGGACACAACAATGAGGATAATTCGCAGCGCGAAGGAGTCGCTGGCGCTCTAGATAGGCGCACGGAAGAAGACGGACGCACGCACACAAACACTAAGAGACTCGACGCAGGGGGAGGGAGGGGAAGTGGACTGGGCGAACCTCGGGCCATCGGCGATGGCCGGTTGACCTGTTGTTGGGTCTCACGAAGTCAGCCGTCTCACAGCCGATAAACAGAGCTCTAGGGCAGGACCTGGAGACGAGGCAGAACGCGGCAAGACAGTTCGTTCGAGAGAAACCGAGTTAGGGAGCGTAAGAGAGAAAGAGAGAGGGAAATATACTAGAGAGATATTGAGGGTCAATACTATTAGCAGCGGTGACATGCATAGCTGCAGTTGGTTAGAGAGCTTGGACTATCTACGTACGGAGGGCAAGAGAGAGCCCGTGGCGGGGAAAAGAGAAGAGAACAAGAAACCCAGCGGGTGGGTAGTGTGGGGTTTGGGGGCCGCGTCTCGGATGTGCGGGGCACCGTGAAGCCAACAACGACGAGAGCGCGCGCGCGCGGCAGGAGTCGCTTCCTGAGGAAGTTGAAAATCCCGGAAGCTGCAGTCAGCCGGCACGCGGCCGACAACTCTCTCCTGGCTCGTCTGCGCTTCCTATCTCCAGATTATTATTATTATTGTGACCGACCTGGCGCGTAATAAGGGAAGCCTGAAAGGATAGACCGCCGTCAAAGTCCGAGAAGAAGAAAAAGAAGAAGCAAAAGTAGAAGAAGAGTAAGAAGCAGGCAAAGGAAAGGAATAGAAGATTGAGAGAGAAAAACTACGAGAATACGGAAAGAAAACAAAGCAGATGAGATCATGTGCGGAGGGCAGAGGCATACAATATCAACACCACGCATGCATGCAAGTACACACACACATTTTGATAATCTGGCGCACTTCTCCAGAGCAGCTTTAGAAGCCGGTGGAGTTTGCTATTGTCTTTCTTATTGCTCGGCTCTCTTTTGTGTATATATATATATCCCTCCGAGTCGTCGTTAATTCTGTCGTCGTTATTTCTGCTAAGCTTGCAGCACTCGGCGAACACTCCCAACGCTATGCACTGATGGTCTTTTTGCATGTGTCAGTTATCGTCGTGCTTATTGGTTTTGGACTGATTCGATCGTGCAGCCAGAGCAAGAATGTTGCTCGAGAACCCAGTAACTCACGAAGGTGTTATGTCAACTGCACAGGACGACATCTCAACAGCTGGACAATACGCAACTGCTCATCTACCTCATCTACTGCTCTCTCTCTCTCTATATATATATACATATATATATATATATAGTAGCCAACGTTTGATAGCATAGTCCAGTCATTTTATACTAATTGCAGATAGAGAACCTTCTGCTGCTGCTGCGCGCGCGACTCCTAGGCTTTTGTACTTGGGCCCTGCTCGTTCCATTCGATTAACTCTTATGACGACTGGCAAGTTGATTAGGGGCATTTCGCCACAATCATCGCCCTTACATGTTGCCGGCACTTGCTGTCGTTCTTGACGTGATTCCGGGTTTTTTTAATATATATATATATATATATATATATATATATATATATATTAGCCCTCGCACAAGCAACTGCCGCCATATAACATAACAAGGCAAATTAAAAACTGCCAGTCGAAGCTTAAACAGGGCTTTAGCAACTATGATTAACAGGCCGCCGAGAGCAAATTCGACGCTCAGCCCTTTTTTGGAGTTTGCTCGGGATAGTTGCATCTGTTCGGCTGCAGGAGATGGGATCGGTATAGAACGCGATGACGACATGAGTACGTTGACATTGTGAAATTGCAATTCCGTCGGAAGAAAAGAACGTTTAAATAAGTAATATTCGTTTATACACAGCAGATAACACAAGACATAGCAAGCACAAAACTTGGCTTCAAACAAGACAAGCTTACAGACAACACTGTTGGTTCGCTTGTATAAACTAAGAGTCAACAGCTATACCAGAAGTAGTTGTTACGTCTTATTATATAAACGGACTGTTGGCTTAGCATATGCCTAAAAAAGACACTCACACGGTCTGATCGTACGACGCTTACAATGCTGCGTAACTTGATCATTGCATCTGCGTGCCCTTTTATGCAATAAAGTGACGTAATGTTATATAATTTACTAGTAGTTGTATTAACGAAGGATTTGTTTGCACCTATACATCATAGGCATCATATTTCCTGAGTTGAGACAACGGAATTGCTCTTTCGCAACGCGGAAGGTGATATAGATCACACGGGCGTTCACAAAGTTTACATATGCACTCCGCCAAGATCGCATGAAACTTCATGCGTATACAGATCCTCAGATGGAAGCCGTAGACGGCAAATCTGGTGACTAAATGTCGGTTTTCATAACTGCAACCTCTCCATGAATCCGACGTCATTGACTTTGTTTCACGGAACAGCGGGACGATGTCGGCCATTTTACTTTCACAATCCAAGACCTGCTCTCTGAAGGCCGTCCTCATCGGTAGGTTGTACATTATCTGCAAGTCTTCAACGAATAACGGCAACGACGTCTGTAAGAACACTAACCTATTCCGGCTAGTGCGGTGGACGTTCAGTGCTCTCTTTAGGAAACTGGCTTTGAGTTGATCAGACGCTTTTAAGTTCGGCCTCGACAAATGAGGCCAAATCACCTAAACACCGTAAGATGCGGCAATCTTTAGGTTAAACCAGCTAACAGCAACCTCCATCGACAATCTGTATGGGTCCTTGGCCTTGTGAAATGTTATATATATATATATACATATATATATATATATATATATATATATATATATATATATATACATATATATATATATATATATATATATATATATACATATATATATATATGTATATATATATATATATATATATATATATATTCGCGCGTATGCATACATACACATCTGTGCAAATATATAAGTGCATGTGTTATACTTTTAGTATACTTTGTTAGGCGGACATAGGCATGTTTCTGTGTCCCCTTGTTGTCACAGCAATCGGAATAGTGCCGGACAATACAGAATTAAAAGCCCAACACCATTGTAGAACTCTATGAAATAGAAAGCTAGAAACCCAAACAAAAAAGCTTCTTGTATCCACTCCGTATAACAACCCTTGGGACAACATTCGATCTGCAAATATTATGAAAGATCGCCTTAAAATGAGTTTATATGACGCCTACTTCGATTTTCTGTGGTATCGTGGGCCATGCATATTTATATATATATGGAGTCGATGAAAGAAACAGCCATAAACATCTGCAGAATCTCAGATTATTGAACAAATTATATAGCGACGGACAATCCTCGGCGCGATCTGCGCAAATGACGTTGTTTTTTGCCCACCACTATTTATTATAAAGTTCTTATCAAGCCGCACTGGCACTTTTCGTGCGACGTGGTTGCTGTTGACGTGCTAATGAGACAGGTTATTGCAAGCATTTTACATTAATACCCAAGAATTACTGTTGTAGATTCCCGGATTACTTGTAGGTGTGCTCAGCGCGAGCGTACATAAATCTACATGCATGACTCTTCTGGAAGAGTCTGATAGTCCTCGGTCGACTCAAGCAGCCAGAAACGGCTAACAGCAGATTTAGCGAATGTGACGAGACATCCTAAATAAAAATCTTTGAAACAGAGACAGCTGTTGAAACAACAATACAGATTCGGTCAGTGACGTCTTCTTTCCGTTTGTGAGAAAAAATTTAAAAAATATATTTATATATATATATATATATATATATATATATAAAATACAAATCGCTCCTACTTTAACTAGGCGACTGCTACTGTCGTTACTACTACTACTTCAACACTCGACACTTCGAGGTATGAAATTGAAGTGCTGTTAACCTGTTAACGTAGCTTCATGCAAGCAACTCAAACCTAATATGGCTATTGCAGCGACCGGCGACGACGACGACGACGGAAGAGGATACATACCAATTCACCGCGGGGCATGGCCAACAGTGCAGTCCCGCTAGCGACATCTAGTGGACGGATATGCTAGTTGCGCTCGGTGACGGTAGATGGCGCCACTCACCCTGCGCGGCAGAAGCATGATCTGGTCTGCTGTTTGACGAAAGGCATTGAATGCCCAAGTGTTTATTCGAGACTCTCCTCACCTTCGCACATTTGGCGAACTGCTGTGAGAACAATAATTCCTATTTATTGGTAAATCTAGTCTTTGTCTACAATCAACGCAATGACTGTTAGTAATTTATTTTATATAAATGTTGCTGTAGTTTTTGTCGGTTTCCTCTCATTCTTCTTTTTCAGTTGTTTAAATTGAGCGCTACATGAATAATCCATTATTCGAAAGGCATTACAGGATATCTTGGATCCGTAGTTTTGTCGTTCGAGTAGCCTAAATAAATATAGCGTTTCTCAGGTCTACTAAAGAATTAGGTTATTTAACGCAATTGTATCCAACTAGATGTACTGCAGTTTCCGTACCTCAATAATTTTCCACGAGTGTTCATTATTGGTAGGAGCTTCTATAGGATAAGTGTTTCGCTTGTTTCCAAGTGCAGCACTGCACCTATATATCATAATACGCTTTATTTACAATAAAGGGAAAATGTACATTGCAAGAAAATCACAACATTCATGCATAGGTTCGGGTTGCTCTCCAAGGAAACAGGGACATTACAATTTCCTTTTTCGCTATGCATTTCGGTTCGTAGCGAACCTTAGATCGCGTATGCGAATGTCTACCGCTTGAACATTTGACAACATAATTCTTCATTTTGTATGATCTTTTGTAAGCATTTTTGGTCCAGTTCTTTAAAAACATTAACTATGTCGTCTACATGTCTGTCCTTTCGTGGCACACCGCAACGGAAATGCAACTTTATCAACAAATTTCTTTAAAACATTCTGCAATAATTGTCGATCCTTCTCGTTGCTTGGAAACCATGCAGGGGATGCATACGTCAGTACTGGTTTGACATAGATATTAAATAGTTGCATATACAATTCAGCATCTCTTAGAACAAAGGATCTGAGAATCCAATTACACCTTCTCGTCGCTTTCAGTGCCACCTCTCTACTTTGTTCTGAGAATTTTAAATCCGGGGTCATAACAATTCCCAGATCTTTCATAGCGTTCACACTTTCGAGGGGGCAATTATTAATTTTATAAACAAATCTTTGATTTTTTCGGCCAAAATGCATTGTTTTGCATTTCGGAATTGACAGTTTCAGGTCTAAACGTTATATGCACATCCAAGTCTGCACAAGAGGCACACCTGTATTCGCGCGCAGTTTACAGACAGTCCTAAGGCCAACGTTTATTTTTCTGGTGCCTACGTGGTGTCTGGTGTGGAACAAACGCCGTTTTCACAGCTGATCGGAGCAGTGTTGGCCTGTTTTCCATATTAGGCAATAGGTGTAGAGATAAATACATGAGATTTCACTGGTAGTACTGCGGTTTCTCTCCGTGTTAGTAGTGAAAACGAAAACAACAATTGTTATGGTATCCAAAAGTACGGAATTTCATCAGATTTTTGCGGTCGGGGTATACCACATACGATTTCTCTGCAGCTACTGGTTCCCGTATAAAAAATCGCCTAGATATAGTTTAGTGTAAGATAAATAATATTCCGTTGTATTTGCTTGTACTAGCTGAAACTTAACGCTGTTAGCAACAACAATTAGCAACAACATGTACATATATATTTTTTCCGACATATTATTTTTAATGTTCTTTGATAGTAAATGTGCAATACGAATTTGTGTTTGATTTAATTGGTAATATTGTTTCTTATGATCATGCCGTATGTGTGTATGTAAATACAAATGATCTTCTTTACGATATATATATATATATATATATATATATATATACATATATATATATAAATATATATATCTATATATATATATATATATCTATATATATATATACTATATATAATATATATAATATATTATATATATATATATATACATATATAAATATATATATAAACTGCCGGCAAAACGAACCAACTCAATCTATAAAATTGATTAAGCAAGACTTTCGCTTTGTTTCCTCTTCTGGGTTTGTGTCTATCGATGCTCTGTTTCGTCTGACAGACGCTGCTGGTAGCTAATTGATTGTATTCGTACCATAACGAAACGAAAGCGGGTTGAGAGAGCGGCGCGAGAGAGAGAGAGGCAGAGACATACAGACAGAGCCAACGTCAGAAATGTATATGTACACACAGATAAATGTATATATATGTATATGTATATGTATATATATATATTATATATATGTGTGTGGCGGTGCCACTAGCTGTATATGGAAACCACGGGCGCTGTTGTTGTTGTTGTCTCCGTGTTCGCTCGCGTCATTTGAGGCTTGTCGAAGGCAGACGCGAGAGATAGATCAGATTGGAGCGGACCAGCTCGGATCGATCGGACAGAAGGCCGCTGAGGACAGACCAGAGGCCACCGCGCGGCGCCACTGTTGAGACGTCAAACGATGCGATGGCCAAAGCGGTCGACAACGACAAGACACGCTTGCCGGCCGGTCTGCCTACCTACCTGCCTGCCTCATTGAAGCCGCAGCCGCAGGTTGGCGCCTCTGTTGACGAGCAGCTTGTTGCTTACACGTCGTTTATATATATATATATATATATATATATGTATATATATATATATATATATATATATATATTATCTGGTATGTTTGTTTGTTTGTTTGTTGTTCACTCGGTGGACGTTTCTCCCCCCTTAGTTTGTCGTCTGTCGCCATCGCCGTCGTCGTCTCTCAAGTGGCGCCGTTTAGCGAAGTCGGCGTTAGCGTCGAGCGATCACCGCCGTGTCGGCGCCGCCGCCATACGAATCATCGCTACCATAATCATCAAAACCATTATCGCCATCATCATCATCATCAGCCCCGCCTTCACAACCATCAGCATCACCCCCATCATCAGCATCATAGAGATAGATCGTCTTCATCATCTTCATCAGGATCAATACATAATCGATGTAGACACAAGTCGGATATCAGCCTCCGCGCACGCAGACGGGAAGGCGCTGGACACTCGCTTCTTTGGCGGCTGGGCCTGCTACATGCACGCATTCATGCGCGCAGTGGTTAGCTAGATAGCGAACTAGTTAGCAGCCCGCCAATCATATATGTCCGGTCATCATCATCATCGATTGAGCGAGCCGGAGCTGCTGACACTACCGCCCATATATATGATAACAACAACAACAAGAGCAGTAACAATAACTGCAAGTCGAAGTCTTTCTTACTAGTTCAATCGTCGCTTCGAGCGAAGGACGACGAGGTCACAACTGTTCTTGTCGTGACGGTTGTTGTTGCTGTTGTTGCTGCTGCTACTGTTCTTGTTAGGTTTTGTTGTTGTGGTTGTTGTTGTTGTCGCCGTTGTTGTTGTTGTTGTTGTTGTTGTTGTCGCCGTTGTTGTTGTTTCTGTTGTTGTTGTTGTTGTTGTTTTTGTTGTTGTTGTCGCCGTTGTTGTTGTTATCGTTGTTGTTGTTATCGTTGCCGTTGTTGTTTACGTTGTTGCTGTTGTTGTTGTTGTTGTTGCTGTGGCTGGTATTGATGTTGCTGCTACTCCTGCTGAGGACCGAGTACCACTGTCGCCTATCGCTGCTATTTAGAGAAGGGACAACAGCGTCTCTACACCTATCTATAGCACTTCACCAACAGCAGCAGCAACAGCAGCGGTGGTGGTGACCGCGACACCAGCAACAGCAGCAGCATCAGCATCAGCATCAGCAACAACAACAACAACGTGATCATCACCATGAAGATCGCCAGGATCAGCATCATCAGGATCGCCGCCGCCGCCGCCGCCACAGCTAGCACCACCCACAGACTTCAGCAGGCACCTCCGAAGTGAGTCTGGCGTCGGATTTAGCCGCCGCCGGTCGTCCGGCGTCATCATCAACCGCCGGCTAAATGAGGCCTCGCCTCGATGATGCCTGGCGATGGTGATGATCACCTCCCAAGTATTTGTTTGTGGTGCGTACGTCGTGGTGGTACGGTTTGTTCGATCGTGCCTGTGTTTCACTCTGGGTCTGTGTGTATGTGTCGTCCTCGTTTTCTGCTGTTGCTGCTGATGCTTCATTTTCTTTCATTCATTATCATCACCATCGTCCTCATCATCAACGACAACAACGTCGTGTGTTTCTCTTCTGCGTGAACTGCCGGTACGCCAACGACTGCCCGTTTGCTGGCTCGGTCGCTCGCTCGATTGTTGTTGTTGTTGTTTTGTTGTTGTTGTTGTTGTCGTTGTTGTTGTTGTTGTTGTTGTCGTTGTTGCCTGTCTGCCCCACGCGATTTGCTGGCGACGGACTGGCTGGCGGAGTCCGATCGCGACCCCCCGTGGAGCTCTGGCCAGAGAGACCACTCATCATCGGCGGAGATCGCCATCATCGCCATGATTAGTCTGAACTCGCTCCGAAGAACGAAGATCATCTACGGCGGCGACCTGACCGACGCAGACCGACGACGACGACGAAGCAGACGACGATCGACTGCCCCCGGCGGGGCCGCCAACGCCATTGCCGTCGCGTCGCGTGTTGACGAAGCGTCAATACAAACGAGAGAGGGAGAGGGGGAAGGAAAGCGGGGGGGGGGGGGGAGGCGGGGAGTAGAAGGAGAAAAGTCAATAGAAGGAGAAAGAGAACTCCCACTCATCACGCCCGACCGTATCGTACAAATAAATATGCGTCAATAAATAACAAATAAATAAAAAAGGACACACACACACACATGCATGTGCACTTACATGTCGCACATCGATCGATCCAGACCTCTATTTCGTGCGTCGAACAAATGTCAATGACAAAAACGCATGTAATACTGGTAGCGGCCAAAATTGTCATAGTAGCACTATCAACGACAACAACAACAACAACAACAACAACAACGACAACGACGACGACGACGACGACAAGAGCACCAGAGTAGTCACCCGCGACCAAACATCATAGCACACCGAGTTAATAATTGACCCGAGCGGCTAAATGTTCGAAACAACTGGTTCCGTCTGAGCTGAAGAAATTGGCTGGCTGGGGGTTAATAGGGAGACGGCCAAGACACAATTATTTGCATATTGGAGAGAGGGGGAGGGTTTAAGCAGCCGTTTAATTGTCGAGAAATGTACAGGTAACGTTCTCTGGGTCAACAAACTCAAAACAATTGTATCGTACGATAATTATTCTAGGCAACAAGCTGCTGGTTAAACATCCCTTGCAAGAACATAGCTATATCTCAGGTCTACCAGTTCGAACAAACAACAGCAGTTCTCGTAGCAAAAAGTGGACGATTCCTTTTCAGTTCTTACCCTACTCCGCCCTGTAAAGCAGAAACAAAGCAATCTACAATAATTAGGCATTTTTTTTTGCACGGCTTAGCAAAAAATGCCGCGATATAGACATAGGAGTGCCATAGCTAGAGTGACATAACTGACAAATTTAGCTAAGCAACAGTTCCGCTGAACAGCCTTATCGCTGATGCTTGGCCGCCCTCCTTGACAGTATATCATATCAACAACCTGCAAGACAAAATAGCTTTTCGCATAAATATCACATAATATAAGGGGAAATAAAACGACTCTACTTTGATTGGAGGGGGGGGGTGATTTAATGGTATGAATATAGATTATTCAGCAGTGTTTGTATGATAATAAGAATAGGATGGCTGCACTTGTGTAGAGTAACGTAAGCATAAACTAGGTAGATCTTACACTATTGCACTTTTGTGGCATTACCCCTGTTGAGAGTTATGTTTCGTTCCCTGCAATTGGTCAGACGTTCTGTAATATTTAATAGTGCACAAAATGACGCACGTTCCCTTATTATGTGCATATAAACATTAATATAAAGCATAGTATACGATGTTTACAGCAATGTTGAGCAAATGTGAAATAAGAAATAAAAAGTACACACATATTTGTATATACATATATGTATGTGGAGTAGACCATAATAATAGTCATAATAATAATAAGCCTATAAATAGAAAACAAAATTTAAAAAAATAATAAAATCTCTCCTACCGAGACGGATGGGTTGCCGAACACGCAGAAAAGAAAATTCGCATAAATACACAGAGTTGGAGCCTAGATATAATCTCGTGCCAATTGCAATGGAGACAATGAGCCCAGTCAGCAGAAGTACAAATACATTTATAAAATACTTAGGTGATCGAATACTAGCAAACATCGCGGATATACGCGAAGACGAGTTTCTGAGGCAGCTGCATAGGAAATGCCGCATCGATATTAGGTAGGATGGGCTGAGAATTAGCTATGGAAACCATGAAATAACGGGGACACACATTCACACCTCACAATTGTAAATAATAATAATAAAAACAACAACAACAAAATATTCTAAATAAAAGTTTGTTTGCGTATGTGGCTTGAATGTTGTTGATAGGTGCTGTCAAATAGGAACAATTCCATTTCAAATAAAGAGCACCAAGAATGATTTATAGCGTCTACTATAACTCTAGTTCGAGTTCTTAATTTGTAAGGACTTGTCAGCAATGGTATTCTAAAGTCTAGGGTCTTTATAAGCCTACAAATATACATTTTAGGATGAAAGCGAAAAATATATTTTCTTAACATAACATAAAGTCACCTTTATTGTCACATAACAGCGATGTGTGCTACAATGTATCATGGTCATACATGTATTGTTTCTACTATGCGTACTCCTGCAAGGAGAACAGAACGAATCGCCAAATAGGCCAGTACTGTTTGAATTTGCATGCGCCCGCTTGACCATCCGCCAAAAAACAACCCGTTTACGAACACAAACACGGTGATAGACTGCTGGCTCCTTAGGTTACTGGAACGCACAAAACGAGTGTCTTTGCAATTCATATGTTGTTAGATGACGTAGAGCAGGTATGTTGCCTTGTTCGAAAAATCAGTTTATACTAGAAACAATATCAGCTGACATGTTTTGAGGGCATCTGAACCGCATGGCCGCCTCAGGAACGTGTGTTGCACGCCTTCCACTAACTTTCTATATCTAGTCAGATGGAGCTCCCATAAAGGCAGATGTACACAAAAAGGGGTCGTTAGAATAAAGCAGCGTAAGGTCACGTGTATAAGATAGGATCGGTAAAATGCATTCGTTAATTTTAGAAACGAAGATAAATACTTCATGTTTCAGTGGTACACATTTAAATAGTGAGAGAATCATGTCATTTTGGGAACAGCCTTGAGCAAGGCCGTCGACAGACGACTGCTAAACGGCCTGGGAGTCACTTTAAGAAACAGGATAGGAAAGTTTCCAGCTATTCGACTTAGTTTATCACCAACATTTACTCAAAAGTGATGGTCACTCAAAAATACTTCCACCCATTCCACTGTACGGATGTGGATACCTAGACGGTCCAATTCGCGGAGCAGAAAAAAGTGATATACTCGGTCGAAATACGATTTTTTGGTTAAAATAAAGACAGTGAAACGTTTTTTCGAGCAAGAGCGAACATAGCCCACTCCTGGATCATCTCCAAAAGCTGGTTGCATGTAGACCGATGAGCGGTGACGCCAAAAAATGTATCTTTATTTATTTATTTCTCTACTTTGTTCATTTTCCCTTTATATATATATATATATATATATATATATATATATATATATATATATATATACATATACATACACATACACGTATCGGAGTAGTTATGAGAGATGCATCTGCGACCACCGGCATTTATTCTTGGTAACAACGCACGACAAAAAACGAGAGACCGAACGCGTGGTTACCATTCCCTGAATAGCCTGCATCAACAACCACAACGACACCGTAACAATAAAACAGTGGGCACGAAGTCAATCGTCTGTTTGTGCGTGTGAGGTAGGCCACCAAGCCTGGGTGGCCGAACAGACACGTTGTGGTCTTGTGGTGAAAATGACAGTGATAGCACAACAGCAGAGCATTCGTATACCAAACAGCAGCGAGCAGGCGCGCGCGAGAGAGAGAGAGAGAGAGAAACTGTAGACGGTGCCGTTCTGAGCGGGGGGTTGTGGGTGCGTGGGTGTTGGGGGGTGAGTCCGAGAGTTGGGGCAATGGTATCATCATCATCTGTTGCGCGGTTGTCCGGCCTTCCAGCCAGCCAGCCACCCAGCCAGCGAGGCAGCCGGCGTGTCGAGTTGCCTGTATTTCAACGCAACTGTTCTGTTATGCCGCCCGCGTGGCTCCGTTGTGCCCAGCAGATCGGAACGGACGTCGTTGTCGTCGTCGTCGTCTTCATGTCGTGTCGTGGTGTGTCGAGATGTGTCCAGTGACAGGGGCGGCGGCGGCGGTGGTACTGGCGGCCCCGGCGGACCCAACATGTCTCCTCGTGTCTGTCTGCTTGTCGCTGCCACTGTCATCGGCCCTACCACAGCAAGTCGCAGTGACTTGCTTGGACCGACCGACCGACCGCAGTGGTGGCCACAGACTCTGCTCCGTCAGTCACTACGACCACCACCACCACCACCATCATCATCACCACCACCACCACCACCATCATCATCATCACCACCACCACCACCACCACCACCACCAGTGACGACACCGACGAGGATCACGACAACCAAAACAACAACAAGGACAACGGCAACAACAAGAACAACAGGCAGAACAACAACAACAACAACAACGGAGACAACAACGGCAACGGCAACAACAACAACGAAGACAACAACAGAGACAACAACAACAATGGCAACAACAACAACGAGATCATAGCGGTAGGTCGTTGTGGTTGGGCATGACTACGATTGCGGCGGTATGATGTGTCCGGCCGGTAGCAGATATGTTCTATGTTCTACTACAGTTTCGGCGGCGCGCCGTTGCCTCCGTTCGAATGTCGTCTCCAGACATGACATGCGACTCACTCACTGACTGACTGACAGACCGACATACGGACGGACGGATTCACTGGCTCGATTTAACACTTACGCAGTTAACCATGAGTCGTATGTTGTCTAGAAGAAGGCAAGATCGCGGCCGCAGTAGAGACCACACAACAACAGCAACGACAGCAACAACAACAACAACAACAACACCAAGGACGACAACGACCGTTTTCTCCTCATCTTTTCTATCCTTATACGACGGAGGACGACGACGACGACGATGGCAGATCTCGAGCAGCGGTCAATTGCGAA
Source organism: Dermanyssus gallinae (assembly GCA_003439945.1). Lineage (NCBI taxonomy): Eukaryota > Metazoa > Arthropoda > Arachnida > Mesostigmata > Dermanyssidae > Dermanyssus > Dermanyssus gallinae. The sequence goes on from QVRM01005992.1 coordinate 30,220, forward strand.
ATACCGAGAGCAATCGAGCAATTGCCTTTTCTCGTGGTTGTAGTTCGCCCTCGCTCGAACTCGAAAAACGCGGCGGTCTGCCCTACCCTTCTATCTCTCCACCCTTGTGCCCCTTCTATCTCTCCACCCTTGTGCCCTACCCTTCTATCTCTCCACCCTTGTGCCCCTTCTATCTCTCCACCCTTGTGCCCTACCCTTCTATCTCTCCACCCTTGTGCCCTTGTCCTACTATATTTCTCTCTCTCTCCCTTTCTCTCATGCACACATACTTACTTTCTCTCTTTCTGATTTTTGTTTTGAATTTCTAGCTCCAGCCACTACTACTACGTCTCTCATCGCCGCCACCGCCACCACCATAACCGCCAGCAACGTTAAACGAAGGGGAGGGGGGGGGGGGCACATCCGATATCTCGACTGGATGGTTGCTTTAGATGTGAGTTGGTAGCTCACAACTCAATCTGGCTGGTAGACAGACAGACAGGCATGTTGATGACTGCCGACTGACAAACTGACCACCCAAGCTGTGGTGACGTAGCCGAAGTGGTCGCTGCTGCTGCCACCATCACCACCGCAGCGTTACCGCCGGCGCCGCAGCAAACAACAACAACAACAACGACGAAAACAATGCAAACAACAACAACAACAACAGCACCAACAACAATAACAATAGCACCAACAACAATAACAATAGCAACAACGACGACGACGTTGGCTGACGGTAGGCAGGCAGTCAGCAACAAAAGTCCCAATAGCAGGAGCAGCAGCAGAAGAAGCAATGTCAGCACAGCTGTGGGTCACTGACGTTAGTACCATCACCACCATCTCCACTAGCATAATCATCATCATCAACATCAGTACGCCACAGCCGCCACCTAACAACCAACGGTCTACATCAACGGCCTCGTCCTAGACAGCCAACACCACCACCACCACCACCAGCAGTATGGACAGAAGTAGCATGTCATGTCGCCTGTTCTAGCGTCGTGTTCTCATTGTCACTCACATCTCTCTCTCTCCCTTGTCCCTGTTCGTATTGTCACTCACATTTATCTCTCGCCCGCTCTCGCTCTCTCGTTTGAACTCACTTTTCCTTAGCTTCTCGGCGCTCGTTTTGTGCGTCGCTACTCGCCACCAGCGACGCGGAAACAACAGACACACAGAGTTATCGAGGGAGTCTGCGTATCTCGTATCCAAGAGTACGTCACACGCTCACCCACACTCGTGCCAAGAGTGCCCGCGTGCGCGCTCACCCATATGAAGGGTATTCTCGAATATATATATATATATATATATATATATATGCATGCATGTTACGAAAATTGTTAGAGACGGCTCTATCCCGGCGATTGCCTTCTCTTACTACTACGATACTACGGCCCTCGGTCTTCAGCTGTGTGTTCCTTCACTCCTGACTTGCTTGCTTGCCCTTACTTCGGTAAGACAAGCTGCCTCGGCCAGACCCCGGGACCATCGTCGCCTCATTTTAGCTAGGCAATCAACCTCCTCTCTTCTTCTCGGCAAAGGCAGCGCGCTCCAGACATGCGACCGAAAACCTTGACGGTTAAGGCGTTCGGGGAGTATTGGGTAACTTGCGCTGGTTCGTTCCTTCGTTTACGCGTTTGCTTGCTCGTTTCCTAGCACCTAGCGCCTCGTCCTACGAGTGCAATTACGAGTGCCTCCACAAGTACATCCTTAGACAGAAACTGAACCGTTCTCGTCAATAGCCACAACAAACAGCAATTGCCCTCATTTGCACTGCTGCTGGTTGCGAAACAGTATTATTGCCTTCTACGAAGATTTTCATCTACCAGATAAGGCTGACTCGTATAGCTGTAGAGCGATAGTTCTAGCTCAGACACCCGCTACACTTTGAACGACTCCGGCAGCATACTTGCGTTCGCCTCCAAATACAGTTCGTGCCTAATACAGAGTTGTTTTGGTGAACGACACACAGACTATGCATAAACGGTGATCATCCAGGTAATGGTTAAGGCAACAGCGTCCGTGGGTACCGTACGGTACACCCTCGTTACGTCCTATAACCAGTACTCTCCAGCCGCCAGACCCCACACAGGTGATCCGCAAAGGAGGTTCAAGTCAGCGGCTAGGGGCTAACGAACTGTGCTCTTTCTTTAAAGGTCTCTTGGTATTTGACATATTTCTGCCTAGGTTTCTCGCAAAGTTAAGCGTTTTGGCCGATGTGTAGTCAACGTCGGCCGTCCTGCACAGAATCCGAGTCGAGCCCACGTACTTAATTTGCCTTGCGACCTGAATCTTGTAGTCGCCTTGGCGGGTATGCAGTACCCCGCAAAATGTCAATTCAAGTAGCAGGAGGGCTTCACGTTTCTCAGATGCAACCACTAGCGGCAAAACTAACGTACCGTTCCACTCTGTCCAAGTCCTCCAGCAGCTCCTTTCACTTCGGAGTGACTAAGATCTTAAGGTTGTCTGTATAGGCAAATAAGCCGACTCTACGAGATTTCCATACTTCCAACACCATGTCGTACGTTAAGCTCCCCAATGAAGGTCCTTACACAGACCTCTGTGGACGCATGCTTTTTGTTCTCGAGGTTGGCACTTCATATTATCCTTTTCTTCTATGTTTGCGCGTCCGCGGTCAGCGTGAGAGGCTTTCTTATGTCTCTCAGATTTGTAAGCAGCTTTTCTGCCCCTGTGGTTTCACCTGGTATCACCGGTTGTGCCACTGGCGTTATCCTTTAGTGCCTCTATTTCGGGGGGTAGCTCCCAAATCATTGTGAAATCGTTCATCTTTCAACCACCGCATTAAATTTTCACTATATGTTTGATTGCTGCGCAGCGGTGGTATTTGCTATCGGGGTAATTCTTCAGTATAATGTTTGCCGTGTGTCTCGTCTAGGGAATAGATTAAGCCTACGTTTGCTCCTTTGCAAGGTAGAAAGGTTGTCACTAAAATGTATTTACTGTTCTCTGCATTGACTCTATGAGATGCTTTGGCCTGTGCCGGGACTCTAATCTGGCTCGGAGGGACCTTTGTTTTTAGGTTTTTGTGGATGTTGGCGTTAAAGCTGTCCGCCGTTTCTACAATCAGTGTGTTCATCATTGATCTGGACATATTTCCGACTCGTTTTCCTTTCGTGTATTTTTTCTTATGGCATAAGATACGCATGTCGCTCTCCGCATACTTTTTTTTTGATTATTTGGCTGCCTCTGTCTAGTTCCTTTAGAAAGTGGAGGTCTAATCAAGCGCATCCCCTTCGCTTGAGCAGTTACTGTATTCTGTCTGGGGTTGCACTAGCAGTAGCTCTGTCCCGCATCTGAGCTTGATTTAAGGACTGGCTCGCTGCGACGGTCATATACCGTCATCTGTCTAGCGGAAATGCAATACTCCTTGTAACAACGAGGACTGGCAATACTATTATGGTGAGTGAAGTTGCTTGATGCCAGTAAGCTGTCTGGACCACTTGACTACGAATCACGCTCAATAGGAAAAACGGCGCCCAGTTGGAGGTCAAGTAGTGCAAACAATAATGTTGGCTTCCGCTTAGCCTGGTGGCCTCATTGGGAGCCTCAATATTCAGAGAGTGTTAATGCAGGAGTGCAAATGTAGAATCTCGTGCCACAGCCGTCAAATTGATCGCTGAGCCACTGCCACTCGGCCAAGCATTTAGCGGCGCTCGTGTCCTTTAGCTGTGTAAAAAGGATTTGTGTCGAAAATAACACTCTTTACGCCTATATATATATATATATATATATATATATATATATATAATATTTTTTATTTCTTATTTAGAATGGATTTATTAAGGTATTCGATTTGCGGGCCTTGTTGTAGATGGATACCATTTTGTGGTGAGGAACAATGAGCTTGCGGCTCTCATTACGGACCATGGGGGCTCGCGGCTCCCACTACTGCAGTGGCCACTGCCTTGAGGCATATAACAGAATAATCAACGTTTTGAGAATAGCTGTATGAAATTTCTCAAGAGCTTTTACGGATTTTGCAGTAGTTTTATTTATTTAGCTTGTAGAAGTATTTTTTAGTCTACTTACGTTTCTGGCGTCTCTAAGTGTAAACGGGTCGTCGATGCTGAGTTTAATTGTGGGTATTGTAACGAGCTCCGTTTGCCCTCTGCGAGTCCTTGAAAAGTTTAACTGGCACAAAGGTGTCGTCTGCAAGGCAGATAACCCGAGCATTGTGAGATTTGTTTTTGATCGACTCAAATATCACGTTAAAGCAAGTGGAGGGGAACTCGTACAGAGCCTTCGGAGAGAAATTTCTGCAAATATTGGTGTTTTATACAAAAAAGGTTCGCTAATCAAGAAATATTTTAGAAACGGTATTAACTCAGTCGGCCCGGCGACGAATAAACTTAGTAACGTCGCTTAACGTCAGATTGATTGAGTTCGGCTTTCCAAGATGCTTAGTCATTTGCTCTGTTACACATTGCTCGAATAACTTGATAAGATCCGTTGTCGAAATGAAACTATAGCTGTCAGTATTGGTCGCATAGGTCACAACATTTGTGTCATAATATATATATTATATATATATATATATATATACATATATATATATATATATATATATATATATATATACATATATAGGCTAAACAGTGTGTCGTTTCGTGTATGTACATGCCCGAATCTACACCAAGCGAATCAATTAGCCAAGACAAATGGCGGTGCCGTTAAGGACGCTCTATGAACACACATCTCTCGAACTCGAATAGTCCACCGCCTTTCTGTCTGGCCCTCTCTACCTGACCTACTACCAGTCAAGCAGCGTGCCGCCTGCAGATACGACGACGAGAATATATCTTCTCCACTCGCGCCATTGTCACGCTCAGGGGCTCACTTTCTCTAACCTAGTATGAGCATGGAATCACGCATGTTGTTACTGTTGTCGTTGTTGTTCATACAGCTGTTTCTGTAGTTGCTGTTGTTGTTCTTCCTCTACTGCCTGCAGGAGAGTACTCGTTCGAGGCGCACTGATTTGTCTCATGTGCAGCAATAATAGCAGCAGCAGAAGTGACAACACCAGCAGAAATAACAGCATAGATTATTGACTTTTCCAGTTGGTGATACTGTTGATAAACTGAGAGTGAAACGAGGCCCATGCTACAAAACGCGAACTTAAAACAACAACAACAACAACAGAATAATCTATTTACGTAGTGAATCTGACTGCCGATCTGCCCCGTGACCGACTAAGACAGTAGCAGTATTCGTTTTAGGTGTAAACAATCCTTACAAGTTTTGGTATATATATATATATATATATCGTTCGATCGGCCAAAACGTGTAAGGATCGTACAAATGTATAAGGGTCTGTTTATCAACGTGTCATGACATCCGACGAATCTGTCGTCGTCCCACCTTGTTCTCGATAAGTAGAAGCAGTCGGTCATGGAGTAGTCGTCGTAGTGGTAGACAGGCGCGCAGCGCACACGAGAAGTTAACGAGTGCCCGGAGGCACAATGACCAACTGTTAACTAACTTATCAACTAACTAACTGGTTGGCTCGCTGGCTGGATGGCTGACTAACAGCTATTCGTGACCGATTGACCGACCAACTGAACGGCCCCTGGTCTAGTACAACTACTACTACTACTACTAGTAGTAGTCGAGGTAGTAGTAATAGTAAGTACCCTTAACGAGGCGTCCAATAGCGCCCACTGACGGGCGAACGCCAAGTTGCGGGTCGTCCGTCTGCGTACCAATATATCTATCTATATCTATATATATATATATATATAGAAGAGAGTGAGAAAGAAAGCCTTGCTGATACAAGTGAACATGCGGTGACAAATGTGTATGTAAACACAGTTATATGTATATATATATATATATATATATACGTATTTACAGGCATGCATACATACAGGCCTACATATAGAGGCATGACGACTGCTGCGGCTGTTGCTCTGTATCTGTGACTGACAGATGATCGGGAGTGTTGTGATCTCTCGCTTGACTGTAGACTGTCGGCGGCTGTCACCTGTCTGAGCCCCCCCCCCCCCACACACACACGGAGGCACCCAGGGCGGCGGCGGCGATGACGGCGACGACGACGACGACGACACCAACGGAGTCGGATCCGAAGCCACAGCCACCGCAGCAGAAGCAGCAGCAGCATTCGGAAGGACGACGAATGCGGCACTGGGCGCGCATGTTCGTACGAGCTGGCACGATGCACCGTCTCTCTTCAGACACCGGCTTCCGAGAACAAACAGAAGAACGAGATTGCTCTCGAGAGCTTCCATCACATCTCCACATCATCGCCACCAACTCCTCCATCACCATCATCATCACCACCACCATAAGGATTAAAAAAACAACAACAACAACAACAACAACAGCATCATTGTCATCATCATCATCATCAGCACCACCACCGTCATCACCAGCATCACCCCACCATGATCATCATCACGCTCATCGCTGCGGGCCTTGTTCGTGTGCATTGAGACTTCTCCTTACTACGAGCATTGATTGACACTTGTCGCATGGTTCTTCTTCTTCTTGTTCTTCTTCGGCTCTACTATTACCTGTTACTACTACTGCTGCTGCTACTACGATAAGTGCTATATTGCTGATTCTAAATCAGCACAAAGCCACTACAAAGGAGCAGTATTCTCGGACGGTTATTAGTATTCACGGACTGCGGTTAGCGCGGTACACTGGTTGCTGACAAGGTGGAAATACGAAATTGCATACATTGATTGCAAGTTGAAAATGATAAGTGCTCACTGCTCACCTGATTGGCTGGTTACGAGCTTAGCTACAGTACCATAGCACACTACGCTACCGACCCGGGTAATAATTCACCATTAAATAAACTCGGTTTTAAATCAACTGCCCAGCTGTCAAACCGGAACACTAAAAACGTATATTGACAAGCTCAATGAAGGGGTTAGAATGAACTCCCGCATGAAACAAGACATAAAAATAGTTGCTCTTGGGCCTAGAAACCTACTGGGTATTTATTTATTATTATTATTATTATTATTATTATTATTATTATTATTATTATTATTATTATACGTTACAATTGTGAGGTGTAAACGTGTACCCTTATATTCCCCTAGCTCCTAATTGCTATTCCATGGAACTGCCCAGACACAGCCACGATGACAAGCCGTGCTGATTTGCCCATGCTGGACACGTCGCGTTACTGCTCACCACCAAACGCTATGGAAGGTGAGCGTCGTCGTGCGCTGGAATGACGTCCATTTGCTGACGTTGAGTATTAATGCGCGTGGAGATTGGCGGCTGAATCACCCCCTTCCTGTTCCTGCTAGAAGTAGTCTGTTTGAGCGACTTGTGCGCCATGATCACTTTAAAAGCCCCGACCTATTAAATACGATGCAGGTGTTGTTTGTTGGCAGTTGTAGCAACAGTGTCCGTTAGCGACACGGAAACCCCATACGGCGCTGATTATGTTACAGATATAATAGTGCAGTCTATCGACTCTCATGGATGGACAGAAGTAACGGTTGGGCATGAACAATGCGACATAGGGCTTTATCCGTTGTTTGGCGCAGGTGGGGTGTGCCCCAAGGGTCTGAGATACCTAGCTGTATTTATAGTAGTGATCTCTTGATCGTGCAGGCGGAGATGGATGGTCCGGGACTCACCGCATAACTCTGGGAATGGAGTGCCCATTCCCGCACCATGTTGGATGTTGAGAGCAAGGTCGTTCTTTTATGCAAAGCATCCTGGGCATGTTTCCATGACTTAAAGTTTTTAGCTGGAGAATCAACAAGGCAAATTCAATGATAAAAGTTGAAGTCTCGTAGGATAAAACAAATGGCTCCGTCGTCGTGGCAGCCGCAATTTTCTCGTATTTCTTTAGCAGGTGCTTAGTTGAGTAGACAAAGACCCTATCTGAGCGATCTCACAGGTTTTAAGGCGGGTGATCTTTGGGGACTCCTTCTCTCCCACGAGGCTGCTAAAGAAAGAGGAGGTGCAGCGGAAACAGGACAAATACAGCGCACTGTTCTTTCTTTTCAGGCCTGAGGTCCGCGTGGTCAGTGCGAAGCAGTGACTAAACATCTTGTATGGCCCCAGGTGTCTTCCGTCAGCTTCTGATAGGTGGTAATTTACAACCGTTCCTTGTTCCTGCATATTTTGTACACCTGCCGAGAAGAACGTAAAACATTTGATGCTTGACATTATGTTGCAAGACGCCAACCATTAGCACATAACTTAGTAAGTGAGCCAGGCGTTTAGTAATATCACCGGTAAAATATTTCAAAGTCTGACAGCTAAGTCTACCACGATATGGTTCGTTTTACAGCTGGCCAGAAAGTCACAAGACATTATTCAGCAAATTAACCAAAGTAAAAGTTACGATAGCCGGCCCAGCAGTTGAATAGGCGACTGAGGTACACAAGTGAACGAGTACTAGCCAGTGAGCTAGTTAACCAATTAAACTGCCACTATGCACCAGCAGTTATGATCATTTATAGGGGCCTTACACAGTCATTACCGTTTTACCATCTATCTTTCGTTAACGGCTCCGTACTGTCTCGACAGCGATGACCGAGCCTCTTCGGTTATTGATCCTCAGTCGCTGCTGGTGCGGTTACTGCTGTAAGCCTTGCTGATGAACAACAACAATAACAACAAACATATCGACCATCCGATAATGCGATAGATACATTGACACACCCGTGTACTCTGTTCGCTCTCCATCTATTGAGACACACAGCAGTGGAAGCAGTGAAAGGGGGAAATGCAGCAGGAGAAAAAGGATCTCGAGGACCAAGGGGAACCGGCTCGCAGGCTCCAGCACGTATCGTCCACCATGCGGTGTTGTCGTCGTCGAGTTTTTACTTGTCTGTTGCTCTTAGGCCGTCTTAGATCGGAGGTAGCAAAACATTGAGACAGAGAGCGAAAAAAGGGAGATAGTATTTTCTAGACGGACCCCCAGCTTTTAAATAAATAGAAATCATCATTAGCACAATATTATCATCATCATCATCATCGACCATCTATTATACTTTTTAGCCTTTTTTTCTTATAGTTACGGTGCCCATTCACCCTCCCGAGAAAGCCGGAATCAGCCGCGCCAATGGCGACGCATCAGCAAAAGAACGAAGAACGGGAAGATACAACAGAACAGAAAGGAAATAGGCTCTAACGTCAACAACGTGGCCGGCGACAACGGATAGCATTCTAACCTGCCGAGCAACAGGTGCACGAACCAAGACAGGACAGGTTCTGAAGTAGGGAATCCGATATATATAAATATATATATATATATATATACCACATAAGAAATGTGGTAGATGTGTATACACGTGCATACATAGGGTGATGAAAGAGGAAGCAAACAATCCTAAACACACGTCAGTTTCTCATATGGGATGGATCCTCAGGCTACTACTTCTACGTCAGGATACTGTTTGGAAAATCATTAGCTAATAGAGTCGATAAATGCTTGCTGCCATTCAAATAAACGCCGGTCCATGCGTGCGAGTAAACTTACACATACTCATCTATGAATGAATAGCATAGTTTTATGTATATAGTGGTGCATGTTAACCCTGCGGAGACAGACACACATATATATATATATTATCTATATATATCATAAAAGACACTGCATGTAGGCACGCGGGCGTCTAGGTAAGTCCCATAATACGGACAGGTGGAAACAAGCCATAGCGAGAACAACCTCATATAAATGAGACATACATACCTTTGATGTACCACATACGTATTGACAGCCTAATAGGTGGTCATAGAAGCACCGACATAGGACCCAGAGATACATATGGATTCATATTCAGAAAACATATACGATGTGTACCACCATCTATGCATCTACGCATTGTGTTACGCAACAACGTAAGCACCTTTGTATGATTTTGTTGGGAGAACAAGGATTCGTAGAGATTACATACTGAACAAAAGTATTTATATATATATATATATATATATATATATATATGGTAGCAATTACATGATACGTGCAGGTATACTATATATATATATATATATGTGTGTGTGTGTCTAGTAAAGTTTTCGGGCTGACCCTCTTAGCCAAGATTTAACGTCTACGGGACTGCTTTTTCGCACTCCTTCATAGACGTACCCCCATAAATGTAAATGTGCAACGGTAATAGCGCAGGCGAATGCACCCACCACGCCACCACCGGGCTCGACATGTACATATGTGTGTGTCCGTTGTCACCCAGCAGCCTAGTAATAGCTGCTTCCCCGCCGGCTCGCCCACCCGCAACGCTGCTGAGGGTGGATGAAGGTCATCGAGGCGCTAAATTGCGCCCCATTCTCGCTCAAATTAAATCACATTTTTTGTCGCGCGCTCTCACTCTCTCTCTCTCTCACTGTCTCTCGTGCTCTGCCTACTGTGTCTGCGCCATTGTGGTGGTCTTTTGTGTCGTCGTTGGTACATCCCCTCGGGTATTCACCACTACTCAGTCACTATGACGTCCCCTATTCTTCCCCTATTCCCCTATGTCTTCTCATGCTATCTTTAAATCGAGACCCATATATGTTTCCCGCTTGTTTCAGTAGTAGTAGTAATAGTGCAGTGGTGTATGCCGATGATTCTTTTATTGTCGGCGGGCGAACACTGCGGTTGGTCTATGCATCTCTCTGCGTTTCTCTGTTGATCGTCTATCTGCCTAACTTTCTCTCTTTCTCTCTTTGTTTCGTTCGTTTTTCTCTGTTTTACCCTCAATCACCGCTGTGCCGTCCCCCTGTTAGTTATCCTATTGTGTTCGGTTGCGTCACCTGAGATATCGTCGTTGTATGGCAAATGTGTAGGTTGTGGTGGTGCTGGTGGTGGTGGTGGTGGTGGGTGTCTACTTGTAGCAGTAGTATTTCTGTGTTATATGTTCATCCTGTGTATCTTGCAAGAGAAGGAAAAGAGAGAAATAAAGAGATGGAGTACCACTACTACTACTACGAGCTACAACCACAACAACAACATCAACGACAACAACAACATCAACGACAACAACAACATCAACGACAACAACAACAACGACTCCACCACCCCCACTTGCGGCGGCTGCGGTGAGCAATATGCTTCTTCTGGCCACTGGCTCCTACCAGCCATCAAGCGAGCTGATTTCGTGCTGACCGACGACCTATGATGATGATGATGATTTGGTGTGGCAACAGTGTGTGCCAGCCATTGGCGGCGTCGTGGCTGGCTGCTACCTAAATCCATCCATTGGTTGGTTGGTTGGTTGCTTGGTTGGATGGCAAACAGGCAACGAGCGTCGACTGCCTACACTCGGATTCGCCATCCTCGATACTGCCAATACCAGGCAAGCATCATACCGTCTCCAGCAGCAGCAGCAGCAACCGCAGCAGCCGGAGCCGAGTCATCGTCGCTTCAATGTGCGTTTTCATGTGCTGATATGTAGTATGTGGTAGGATGTGAGCCTCGTATGAACGATGTTCCTAACTTTCCGTCTCACTCTCTTTTTTCCGTCGCGCTCGACGAGACAGAAGACAAATGGCGACAAATGTGGCTACTTTAATCACATTTAACTCCCCGCTCATATTATTACTACTATTGTTATTAGATTATTATACTCCTCTTAGCGGTTACGGCTTTAGATGGCCATATATATATATATATATATATATATATATATATATATATATATATATATATATATATATATATATACGCGCAGATTTGCCCAAAAACGCCGTTTGTCAAACATGTGCACCATTTAGTTACAGCCGCAGTTACAGCTGCTGCGGCCAAACAAATTCCTCTTTTCTGCAGGAATGCACTGACGGAGTGATTTTGATCGTGTGTCTGTTAATTGACTTAGGGAAACACACAACAGGTCATGGCCAGCCTATATCGTTGCGTTTGCCACTAGTCTGGTCTCGCACCATTTTTATTGACATATATATATATATATATATATATATATATATACAAATATATATATATATATATTCGCCGCGTTTTTTCTAGCAGTCTTTTTTAGTCATTGCTGATTATAGCTCAGGCCGGCCTCTATCTTGTTTTGGTGGAAAAACACAAGAATCAATTAAAGGGTGATCGAATGTAAAACTAAGTTTACAATTTTTCGAATGATATAGTCTGAGACCACGGCTTTGCCACTCCATAATTACTTTTCGTAATGGATGATGATTAAATCGCTAAAATAGGGAAGAAGACCTACAATTTAAACAATGCAATTAGCGGCGGGACATGATGTCTTGCTATTAGTTCTTTTAAACAATTATCGCTCTAAACGCTTGTTTAGTAAATTTGCAAACATACGTTTGTTTATATATTTAAGGGGTGCCACCAAATACACCACTCGCTAGCAGCCTCCGCTAGCTCACTCGCTTGCGGTGAAAGAGCATTCACCGTTAAAGTTCACGCTCAAATGAAGTGCACACGCGCTTATTTCTATTTCTTCAAGTAAAGATCCCGAACTCTCAAAGAATAGCGACGATGACTCATGATGCAACGGGTGACACCAAACTTTCCTTCAACGGCCCTTTTTTACAAGCCACCTAGCTATATAGATGTCGTCCCGAAATAAAAGTGCTTTGTTCCTATACAAATTATCTGTCAGATTTGTGTAATGCGTGTTTGACAAAATAAAAGTCCATCTTATGTGTTTCCGATGTGTGCTTGTATATATATATAACGTGGTGATGATCAGGGCCACAACTGCCGACATTATTCGACAAATTTGTCCCGGGACGTAGTCGCAGACCCAACTATATATGTGCCCAATTGTATATATATATATATATATATATATATGTATCTATAATGTTTTTTTAACTATATAATTTAACAATTAGCTGTCCTGTGGTAGTGACGTTTGTGGATATATATATATATATATATATATATTTAGTATGCGTGGTACGTCGCTGTAAAAAGGATCTTCATGCGGATCGGACATCGGACAGAAAGAGAACAGGAGTGGCCCAGAGTACGAGAGAGAGAGTATGAATGAGGAAGAGAAGGCGGGGGGAGAGAAACAGTAAAACATACGGCTAATATGCAGCAATGACGATCCTTCTTCAAGAGGGAGGAAGACAAGGTGACAACCTCAAATTTGTTTCGCGGTTGTGGTTGTAGGAGGTGGCAGCAGTCTCCGGTGGCGGTACTTGAGTCTCGTTATTGCTGTTGCCTCCCTTCCCCCCACTCTCCTATTCCTTCCTGCGTTCGTTCCCTTCTTCCTTCTGAACCCCCCCCCCCCCGGTCGCTCAGCATCGACTAGCATGATCTCACATCATGATCACGATCATTAGCACAATCATCATCATCACCATGACCATCACCGCCACGATCATCATCATTGTCACCAAGCTTTTCGCTGTCGCCTCCCCTCGAGCGGAGCGCTTTCGTTCATCCCAGCCCAAGGGCTGACATATATATATATATGCAATGTATGCAATATATATATATATATACAATGTATATATATATGCAATGTATATGTATCGGGTGGCCATCGTCTGATTTTGGGCGGATTGCTGCGTTGTTTGGAGGGCGTCCGTCTGTCCGTGCGTGCACCGTTCGACGCCGCCGCAGCCGCTGCCATCGCCACTGATGCTGCTGGTGCTTCCACCGCCGCCTCCGCAGGGCAGCAATCTTTAATCTATGATGTGACAGCCAAGCCTTGTTCTGTGGTCCCGAGGTCGAGGGTACGAGCAGCATCGCGTTCAGAGCGAAGGACAATTTTGAGGAAAAAGCAGGGAGCGACAAGAAGAGGAAGAAGAAGAAGAAGAAGAAGAAGAAGGAAGGGGAAACGTTTCGCAACTTGCGACGACGACGACAACAACGACGACGACGGCCGGCACCCAACACTAGCGACGACTCAGCGAGCGGCTCGACTCAGTGCATGGTGGAAAACACCAAGCGCCCCACCGCTGAAGGCGGCACCCATCGCCGCTCTCGACGAGTCAAGTGCAGCAGCAGCAGCAGAAGTAACAGCGCAACTACAGCAGAAGCATCCCCTGCACCAGCAGGATGCCGTCGCCAGCTCCAGTCAGCCAACTGGCCCCGCTGAGAGAAACACCCACAGCGGGCAGATTTGACTCTCCACCTCTCACTTGTCAGTGTTGTCGTTGCTGTTGTTGTTGTTATTGTTGTGGTTGTCGTTGTTGCTGCTGCTGCTGCTGTCGTTGTCGTCATGATATGTCATCACCATCATCAGCACTCTTTATGGCGTTAGCGTTAACGTTAGTTGATCATCGGCATCAGTCGCTATTATTATCATCATGAGATCATGTTGTTGTTGTTGTTGTTGTTGTCGTTTCGGTCTTGCGGTCTTCGTGGTTGTTGTTGTTGTTGTTGCCGCTGACGATGTCCTTCAATCGCATCGCCCCACCTACCTCATCTGCGCTTCTGGAGGAGGAATTCATTTAGAGCTCGGCTTTAATGGATTGGCCGATCCACTCTCTGCTGACGAGCGAACGCCAGGACACATGGAACGCAGCGGAAGCAGGCGTTCCGATGAAATTCTTCGATTTTTATACCGCGCCACGTTCACAAACCACCCACTCGAGTTGGCGGTCGCCGGTGCCATAACACTCTGCGTGTCCTTCCGGCAGTATAGGAATAGCTCGCTCTTTGAGTCTGTCTATCTATCTCCCTAGGCATGCGCGTAAATGTGTGTTGGGTTTTTCCTTCTGTATAGACGAGTCAACGTCTGTATGCGAATGTATGCTGAGTACAGAACAGCGGTGGTGAGCAGGTTGCACGAGCAGGTCGCGGTGATAAGATGAACGGAACTCACCTGTCGATGACGGGCCCTTCTGTTCTCTGAGGGTTGAAGCTGTCCCGGACGCACGCACGCATCGTTCAAACGAAACTGCCCACGGGAAACGTTGGAACGAAACTTCTTCTCGCCTTAGGAACGTATGTTGGTTAAAACAGCCATATTGTTGTACATCTTAAACGGCTTTTCTCCCGCAACGACGTAACAGAATGATTACAACAACAACGTAAAACAATTGATAGAGAAAAATACGCCTAATTATTCTCATAAAAATATGTTATTGTATATTATACAATGTAATTGGGTATCTCATATTTATATATGAATGAATATATAAGCTTACAAAGGCTTCAAGATGTGGTAGGTGTACAAGAATAACTTTGTTTTTTTTACGCATGCTCTCTGCGCACTTGCGTACGGCACTTATAGTGACAAAGACCTATCTATAGAAGGCAGAAAACTAAAACAATAAGGTTGTTGTGTAAACGACAAATGTGACCTGAAAACAATTAGATATACAGCAACATTTAAATGTAGGTAGTTGTGTGTTGCGCAGTGTTGTAATTAATGTTGTTTAGTGTTATGTCTATCTACTTAGCCGCCGGAATGGTTCAATGGCGGCAGGAATGCATTCCCAAATTTTGACAAAGGTTTCTTTGGAAAGGGTATGTACTACGACATTATTGAGCCTGTAATTTGCCGGCTATTTCATTTAGCCAATCGTATAGATTTGAAACCGCGATTTCCGCTAGATTTTTCCTATAGTTTTGTAAGGTTTATATTCCTGTTGTAGCCTAGGGACACTATTATTGTCAGCGTCCTCATTGGAAAAATTGGAAAATTCCTGATGGCATTTACAAAAATATTCGAAATTCTGGAAACGGTCAACGAATACAAGCTCAGTAGTGATATAGTCCGAGACGTGAATAGAGATCACGGTGATCCATATGATACGATCCATTGCGTCCGTAAGGCATGTTTATATCGTTCTTGGGTGGAGGGAAGCGATCCCTATAGTTTAGGCTGGTACGACCAATGCATCGTAAGTTTCGCCTCTCCATCGTCTCCAGGGCGCAGAAATCCCATAAGGGTGTTTCGGCCACTAGACCCACCCTCAAGGACACTCAACCATAGCGGGATGTTCAGGTAGCAAAGGTGGGCCCGCTTAGTAGGTACTTCGTTCGGCAAATACCCCAATAACATTGCGGTCTAAGTTATTACTATGGCCTTTCAAAGGTATCTGCAGGACACGCCCTGTGGGCAGCCTCTTGCACTCTAGTGGTTTGTCCATTCTTATTAGCGTACATTTAGTCTCGCTTCAGATCCATCGACAAAATATTTCGACACAAGGAGTCACATTTGTCGTTTACAAAACGAACCTTATTGTTTTAGTTTTCTGCCTTCTATAGATAGTCTTTGTCACTCTAAGTGCCGTACGCAAGTGCGCAGGAGCATGCGTAAAAACAAAGTTATTCTTGTTACACCTACCAAATCTTGAAGCCTATTTTTTCTAATGTAGTTTTAATAGTTTCCACGTTTGCAGCAAATTAAGTAGACATGCATGAAAGCTAATACAAATGCTGATTTTAACCGTTCACTCAGCTCTGTACGTGTATTTGTGTATACGTGTATTCTCTACATCCGCCTGTTCCTGATTGCAAACTTTTTCATGCTTCACAACGATATTGAAAAGAAACCGACAATCCCGCTAGTTAGCCTGGACGTGTTTTGTAAGTCAGGGCCTCTCAAACGATGACATATTTATCCTTCAAAGGGTTCAAATAAATAATTCCTGGAAAATATTGGCAAATCCGTTGTCATTATATTTTTGTGCAAGTTTTACAGGCGGGCTTATTTACTTCGACGCTGCAAGTTACGTGGCAGTTACACATTGCATGACTTGCATGTTCTCTTAGCTGCTTTTAACGTTTTTTCATGCGGTATCATACTTTGTGGTTACATTTATACTTATCGCGTCTCTGATGTAAGCTACGTTTTTAACTGCTTGGTAAACGCCATTATCTGCATCAAAACGCTGTCTTTACCTATGCAATGTTGTGCATATGATATTAACATTGATTTCGAGTGGAAGTAGATCGCCATTTGCACAACTCCTCCGGCAGTAAAGTTCATTGTTTTTACATAGTCTACATTTATCTCCAGGCAATTACGGAGTCACCCTCTTGGAGCATATACATATATTTAGAAAGAAAAAAATAAACAGGTGCAATATATGCTACCTACGCTGATAGTCAGTATAAATGGTGTAACTAAAAAAAAATTAATACACGGTAACAAAGTCTTAAGCAAAACATGTACGTGACAAACAATACAACTAACTAGTTGGTGTTCCCTTTCAATGTGCTGATTACCGTTCTTTTCCCGTTTTCGTCACTTTTTGTTGTCTTTTTACTACTACTACTACTGCTAAGGCTTTGTTTTTCATTTTGCCTATGTAGTTCTTTGGCATTTCGCGTGCGTGACAGACATGAGACAACAAAAAAGAGAAATCGAAACGGAGTCGGGTTGCGGCGGGAAGAACGGAAAGGGGCCAAAACGCGGGGAACTGGTGTTGTTTGTTAGAGCACAAGAAAATGTTCCCAAATTAGGACTTTGTTGTCATCATTGATTGATCAAAGCAAAGCTCACGCAAGCTTAAAGTTTAGCCTAAAGTAACAGCGGCCACAACCACAAACGAGGGAGATGGAGAGAGTCAGAGAGCAACGCGCGTGTTCTTAGTTGCAGCATCGGAGATGGGCTCGGCCACCTCCTGTACCTACTGCAGCTCGACTAGCGGCACCAGAAGCCGCCCGATTGCCGATGAGGTGAGTGACACAAATACAGTCGAGCGCGACGATAGAGACCTCGGAAGTGGTATGTGCTGCTGCCAGCCATTCGCCTGCTTGGCCTGAAACAAAAAGAGGAAAAACAGACAAGATGAGACGAGATGAAACGACCGGGAAGCCAAAGGAAACCAACCGCACATTTGTGGACTTTTTGCTGTCGTTTGGCGGTTTGGCGAAGGGGCGCTTGGTCGACCAAGGGGGTGCGACCCCTGTCACTTACGAGCCTCCATGAATGGTATGAACAACCAATTCCCAGCCAATTCCTTTGCTACTATGCCGCCGCGGCATTACGCGACATCGGCGACGGCCACAAGGACGACGACGACGACAAGAAGCAAGAGGAGAATTGAGGTGTGGGGTTGTTGTGGTAGGGGGCCGTGAGGTCTGTGCTGGTTTGTGGGCAGTGACAGAGGTCGATTTGACAATCAAACCAGCACAATGCCAAAGGCTCTTTGAACAAGACAACTACGGCTACTTTAACCGCGATCACAACTACGCCTACGCATGCGAATACGGCTACCTCATAGGCCACGATTCTTCCGACTTCTGCTAGTACAATTGTCTCCAGGAAAACGGACGCTTGGAGCTAAAAAAAACCGCGCGAAGAAGGACACAAGAATAGGGCGACCGCGGTAGTAGCCACGCCAATAGCAGCGGCAGCATCATCAACAACAACAACATCAAACGCAACAACAATAGAAATTGCAACAACAAAAACAGCAGCGGCATCAGCAGTATGATGTCGATTGCAACAAGGACACCAACAACAATGAGGACGGGCACTGAAATAACCAACAACAACAACAATAGTAATAACACCAAGGATGGCTTCCCGTATAGATCCGCGCGACGAAAACCTGCACCGGCAGCAGGACCGACCGTGGTCCTTGATGGAGTAGCACAAACGAAAAACGAGTGCTTAGTGGGGTAGTAATACCAGTAGTAAATAGGACAGCTAGGGGAGGAGGAAGCTGGCTCGTCCACGATCTAGCCGACCAACTGGGCCAGTCGAGCAGTGCAGACGGATACAGTCCGTCCGCAAGCTATGTTAGTACGAGAGGTGGGAGCAGCAGCAGCAGCAGCGACGACAGCAGAACCACCAACACCACCACTCTGGCCGCCCGTACCACCTTAAGCGAGTTACTTCGACGTCTCTGTTTGCGTTCAATATTAAGCTCTCCCCTCGGCTTACGTCGGAGTAGAGCAGCGCTGAACCGTTGAACCGTCCGTCGTTTAGGCATCAGGACTTTGCTCGCCGCTGGGTGGGCGCATCGTCGTTCCTCGCAGGCTCCACTGTGGCACTCGTGGCATTAGGGTGGTGGTGGTGGTCGTAGTGGTACCAGCAGAAGCAGCAACAGCATAGCGATGATGGTCAAATATCGACCACGACGACCTCGATCAGAGACGACATCCCTTCGGTTTCCCTTCAAACACCCGCCCGCTGGCCTCCTGCGCTGGCTACTGTCGTACGACGCAGCTGCAGCACCTCAGCGGCGCTGCTGAGGTGCTGAGGGCGGTATTTCTTGAAGTTTGGATCCGTGTTTCTAGGGGCGCTGAAGCGTCGGACGCTGGCCCGCCGGAGAGGGGCACGGCAACAATAGTTGGGGTATGTATGCGAAACATTCCACAGCGGAACGTCGTCGTCTTCGTCATCATTTTCTTTTCTTTCCTTACCTTTTCCTTGCTAGCATTGGATCGGCGCTGCGCACTGTATTCTACTACCACTACTACTTCTCCTACTACTACGACTACTACTACTACGAGTACAACTACCGCCAATGAACTGGCGGCGACCTGTTCAGGTTCCACCTCGGGTGACGAGCTGGTTATTGGGAGCCGTTACTGGGAGCCTGTTTCATTGCTGTGCCGGTGCCAAAGGCATGGCAACAAAACCCTGTAGAGGCGGCTTGTTGGCGGCGACCGCCGCCGCCGCTGCTATGATGATAATGGTGATGATGGGGTGTGGGCAATGATGATGATGAAGAAGAATAAAATTAAGATGGTGGCGTTGCAGGCAGTAAAGGCAGGGGTGGCGGCTAAGGACCGTCCAAACAAAACGATCGAAGACATTGTTTCATTTTGTGTGCAAACATTTGCGATCTGCGTGCGTAGCCAGACATTGTAATTCGTAGCCAGCCACCCGAGGTCGATGATGGCAATGACTGCAATGATGATAGATGGCCCGAGGCAATTTAGACACCAATTCTTCGACGACTAGACGAAAGACGAGATAACAACTGAGTATACTTTTTGTTCTTTTGTTAGACCCGTCGCCACGCTTGCTTCAGCCGACCGATCACAGTCGCTCGTACGGTGACAATGTCCAAGCAGAGCAGAGTTGGCCTCAGTCGCTGGATGGCTCGACGTCGCTAATAGAAACACGCCACTGTATGTAGACAAATACAGTGTATATGAGCTTGCGTAGAGCAACGCCCCTAAATAGAGCAACAGGTTCGCAATATGTTAGATTGTTTGTAAACAAGTCCCCGCATGCGTATCCCACCCTTTGCGGATATCGATACGGATATACCCTTGAAGTTAGGAGGCTTCCTGTACGAGTATAAAATATAATTCTGCACTGCCTCGTATCCGTAAAATTTCTGTGTTCCGCCATTTGCTGGTCTAAATTGTTAATATTTCATTCCGGCGGTAATTTTCTTTCAACATAGTACAATTTCTTTCATAATACGTGCTATGTCTCATACTTGCTATTCCCGTTATTGTTATAACTCTTACGCTTGTCGTCCATGATGCTGTTGTAATTGCAATACTTACTAAGATAGGGGCATTCCCTGTGCATATAAACATTATTGCATAAGGGTTTCCACTTATAGTGGCGCAGGCTTTCGATCGCTCTCCCTGGAGCCTAGTTACCCTACACGCTGGTAATACCGATCCGGCAAGGAATGCCTGTGCTGTAGGGAATGAAACTTTTAATAAAGCAAAAGTTTCTTTCACCTTCTTCACTTTTCACCTTACAAAGAAATCGGACGTGAAAAGTACGCCTATAAGGTATGTGCACTAATCCATCACTTGATAAATCCAGAAATTTGTGGCAGATTGCCCTAACTGTATGCAGGTGGGGGGAACGCTATCGTACTACAGTATGGCTTATCCATGTGTGTACAGCTCAGAACGCTTTCAACGATGTCTTGCTTTGCACTTTAGACGTTTTCCTGTTCTGTAGACTCTCAAAGTGCATTACGGCTCTCGATCCCAGCAGACGCTCAGCTTGGTTCTTTCAGTGTAGAGGCCTGCTTCCGCAACGGTGTGTGGTCCAGCGTCTCGATCTGACTATTACTTTGCGCGAGTCACGTAATTAAATTTATCGTTGCCGGTAATTATTTGTTCGCCTTTAAAACTTGTTTTTTTTTTGTCATTTTCTAGAGAAGAGCGCAGACATTTAGGCTGTTTTCATTCCAGCGGTCTTTGTGCAGCCGAACATGGTTTTCAACAGTTTGTCTGCAGCAGGGTCGTCTGCAGTTGCTATAAATTTGTCCCTGCTGAACATAACTTAGTACGATAGCCCTATGCTTTTTGCGAGTAAAAGAACAAACGGCAAGCACCTACAAAAGCGCACTTAAGGCTGGATCGACTCGATAAAGTAGTCCACGCTTTTTAAGCTAGTCATTGGGTTTCCATGGAACGCAAAAAACTGTCTTGCTTACCCCATAACACATTCTACTTAACCTTCCCAATCTAACGAAGATTAAATTACTAAATTTAGTTTCCCGGGGACTCCAGTTCTCCGGTAATCTGGAAAATCTCAAATAAACAAAAAACTACATGAAGAAACGTGAGGCTGTTCTGCGAAGCTTTATCAAATAGCCAGCAATGGTCACGCAGAGCTGGCAGAGACCACTACAGCCTAAGCGACTTGGGACGCGCCATTCACTTCAAGGATTCCTTCATAGCCTTTGCCGTAGAAAAACTTTCCACAATCCTGGTTTTAGCTGTGTGAGCCGTTTGTGCGACCCATCTATGCCCTACCTACTAACTAGGTGCATGTCAAAGCGCTAATTCCCTTACGCATTTAACTCGATGATATTTGAATGCTTAAAAACATGTAATTATATATATATATATATATATATACATATATGTGTATATATTTGTAGTTTGTTCTATTGCAATACTCATACATTGGCGGGGGGGGGGGGGGCATTTTGTGCTATCGAAGGCGTGGACAAACAAAGATAATTAAGTAAGGGGTGGCTACATAAATTTTTAAGAAAAAGCTTTGGGTAGCGGTAGCAGCGGCAGCGACGGCACCGTTGAATGACCTGATGCATCGGCCTAAAGACAATTCTGTCTTGTCTCGAATGCGGTGTCAGTCCCGGCAAGACAAACCTCACCTCGTATGTCATGCGTCGCATTGCATCGCGTCAGCCCGAACGAGAGGAAAACATTTATCACGCCAAACAACTCTCGCTCGATGGCAACAAAGGAGACGACGACGACGACAACAAGAACGATCTAGCAAGGGTTATTTCCCTTCGATTGATCGAATTGGGGAAAAGGGTAAGAGCTATTTTCCCTCTGTTCCCCTCGGCGCGCCCGCCTGGCTTCGCCCCCGAGAAACGGGTGAGTGGACGACGATCATTGTTAGACCAAAGCAGACACACCAGACGCGGGCGTACGTTGAGTGGCCCTTGTTATCCTGCGTTGCAGCAGCCTTTCCTGTTGATGTTGTTGTCGTCGTTGTCGTTCTTCTTCTCCTGTATCAATGACAGTGTCGTGTATCTCAGACAACAGGCTTTAACAGCAACCACAGCAACAACAACAACAACATCGACGGAAACAACTACGATAGGATTACAAGCGGGCGACAACAGCGGTGGTAACACTGCTACGATCAACAGTAGCAACAATACCGACGACGGCAAGAATGAATAACAACAGCAACAATAGTGGAATGGTAGCAACATCAACAACAACAACACTCGGAAGTGAGAGGAGACGCAAACGCAACAGCAAGCAGGCAGATAGGCAGACAGACAGACAAACAGACGAACATATGGACGGACGGACGGACGGAGTGCCAGGTCATAGAAGGGCAGCCATCTATAGGATAGCTTCTTGGCGCTACTGTACGAGACTATGAACAACGAGAGCCGGGCGGCCATATGCTGCCATGGCGGCCGTCGCCACCGCCGCCACCACCACCACCGCCCAACGAGCGAAACCTATGAAGCTAATGGGACGCGTCAATCGTCGACTGGTAGGGCAGCCGCCCGGCCGGACGGACATGCATCTCTCGAACTCTACCCTACTCTACTCTTCTTAGTGCCGCTTTTGAGCCACTCCCTTTGTTTAGCTCCAGCTTTATTTCCCTACCCACTTCGCCTCGCTTCGCATCCCTTCCCCCTTCCCCCCATTCCCTTTCTATCTCTATCCTTCCATGTTCTCTGTGTTTCGCCCTATACCGCCATTCTGTTATCACTGCGTTTATTTCTTTATCTATCGCTTGTTTTCTCGTGCTTTCTCCTATACCTATCTCTCTCTCTCACGATATATATATATATATATATATATATATATATTTATACAATATCTATCACCAGTCCCCTTTGTTGGTCTCCCAATTTTCTATCGCTTCTCATCTGCCTATCTTGACCATGAATGAGTCAGCTGGCCGATGCGATCGCGTGCCACATCACGGAACGCGGCTCGACCGCCGCATCTCGCACAGCTTCCTTCTCTGCCTTTGAGAGCAGAGACAGAGACATAGAGCGCGAACTCGCACAAGAAAACAGAGAGGAGAACGGGCGTTGTTTCAGTGTTTGCCCGATTGGCCAGCTCAGCGACCCCAACCGCACTTACGCTGAACAGAAGTCGAAGCTGTCAATGCTGATGCTGCTGCTGCTGCTGCCGTGTGATCTTTCTAATGCTGTTGCTGCTGCGCGAACCGAAAACTTTACTGCTACTGCGGGCAGCACAAGTATAGCGCCAGCAAGAATTCTAGTTAGTCGGTAGGCTTGCTAGTGACAACTTGTTGTACAGCAGGTAGCTAATTGCTAGAGCTTAGGTCAAATCATTTCGTCGAGCCCGGCGGCGTGGTGGGTGTATCCGCGTGCCTATTGCGGCCGGAGAAGACAAAAGGGTGCACGGGTTCGATCCTCACCGTTGCACAATTGCATTTTTTGGGATCTCTCTGATGAAGCAATGTGAGAGCAGTTCTGTGGACATTACATTTTGGCTGAGGGTCAGCCCAAGAGGTTAGGTCAAAATAATTATCGAATCAAAACAAAATAGTATTTGCTGTGCGATACTACAGTAATCGTGGAACAGGTCTGAGCTCCCAGGCAACCTCCCACACAACGAGTTTATAGGGCGCAGAGATCGACCCACATTTGTATACGACAGACGCAATGGTTAAATCAGAATGAAAGGGCACGAGCAGGTCAAATAGACACAAAACCGCCAATTTCACTGTGTATGTATATATATATATCTGTTGCACATCATCTGTTGCACATCATCTGTTGCACAAACACATAAGGAAGCTATCCTTAACTTTAATGCGACACAACTGAAACTAGAGAGATCAGGATGCCGTCTCTTAGCACACCGAGGACGCAATTTTAGCCATCAACCGCTGCGCAAGAGCCCGAAGAATAACCTAGGTGATATAGCTAATCCTTTACATAAACAATGCCAAAACAGATATTAAAAAATAATTCATTAATTCGTAAATTACTTGTTAAATAATAATAATAATAATAATAATAATAATAATAATAATAATAATAATAATAATAATAATAATAATAATAATAAAATCAAAAATAGATACGTTTGAAGGGCCAAAGATTCTAAGAAGATTAGTTATGGTTTGAAAATAATATGTCTTAATATTAAAGAATTTAGAATTATCTAATTATGAAACAAATATATAATTATATTCAAGCTAGACGATCTCAGGTGTTCTTTCAAGTAAGCTGGCGTGGTGGAACACCAGACTGATGAGGTCTAAGAGGTGATTTAAGAAGTCAGGTTGTATCACTAGCGTTCTCAATTTTATAAAATGGTATAAAATACAAAAACAACAGAAAGTAATTTATCACACCTAGAGTGAAAAAACTATTTCGAAAAAAATTGAAATATTCTTACCGTTGTGTGAGGTCTTAATTCGAACCTAACGCTCACATAAAAAGCGCAAATGCTTTAACGAAACTTGTTTTCCAGCGGTTTACTAGATTTTGTCCGTAGACAGGACTAATTTTTAAATTTAAAGTTCAATTTAGAAAATACAATAGGGCCGTCAAGACATATTTCGTTACGTCAAATTATCAACCTAATGTAATGTTGAGAAGTTTCTGGTTAGGATATCAGATTTGCTAAAGTGAATGGTGGCCCAGACGAATCTAAGATTGAGAACAGGTGAAGCCACTCTCCGTCAGAGAGACGTTCACGAGATAAAACGCTAGAATTAACTCTGTTAATACGCTTCTGGGGTAAAAGGAATGATCGAGCTTCTCTAAAGTTCGATTAAGGTGCAAAATACTCAAGTTGTTTTTTTAATTTGTGTCATTTAAGTGATTTGCAGAAAGCGAGAATACGTTTAAGACGAGCTTTGTAACCGGTAAGGTCCCTGAATGTGTCGTCTCAAGTTTCACCAGCGCAAGAATGTCAAGAAGAAATGTACAGACACATTTGCTGACATCCTTGCAGTCCTAGGAGAACAATTTTTTCTCAATCGCGTCAAGGTGAGTGGCGATGTTATCTACATACCGTGTTTTTAAGTTAGGCCTTTCTAGTGGTGGTATACTATCTAAATCCAATATGATGTTATGAGTAATGTCATCATGATCTGATGGGATGCCGGCGATCGAACAGCGTCCAGATCAGTCAGTGGTCATCGAAATAATAAGTGTCCAATTCACCACACAAATAGAGTTAGGAAAAAGGTCTCGAATAGACTCTTATCTGAGCAAGACCAGAATAAGCAGACTGTCTCTCTAGAAATTACAGTCGTCTGTCGTAATGCATCGCGGAATAGTAACTAATAATAAAAGTGGCAATAGTATGGTGGAGGTCGCCGCAATGGTGCTACGGACAAACGTTGACAAGATACAGAATGAGAGTCAGTTCTGGTAGCGGTAACGGACGTGTCTGTCGTCGTTCCCTGCGCGTCTTCAATAGTCGCAGACGTTACGAGATGACGAAGATGTCGTCATTGTCTTGTAACCGCTACCATTGTCACGTCCGTAATGGCGATCTATGATGGCCCGCGCATATGCTGACGTTGATTCATAACCTTTGTCTCTCCCTCTTGCAGCCCACCGATATGACGTTTCCTTGTTGGCAAGTAGCTAAATTTAGACACTTCATTAAGCTGCTCGGCCCCTCAGCATAATACGATGATGTTAGACCTTGTTGCTATTTCATCAACGGTCACGCACACGTATACATACGTAAACAGTTGCACAAGCACACGTGTACTAATTTATTAATTATTATTATTATTATTATTATTATTATTATTATTATTATTATTATTATTATTATTATTATTATTTATACCGTTATCAGCATTTTCACTATTAAAGCTAAATATATAGTGGGCGATAAGATCTCAAAGGAATTGTGTTTTAGGGCAAAAATACAAAGCTGATGATGCTGCCAAAAACGACTACATGCATCCACAAGAGCGCCGTCGATGATCGAATTTTCTCTAGGCGATGCTCATGGAGAATAGATGATAAACCATATTCCCGCTGAGGGTCAGCAACTACGCTGTCATAATGACTGTTTAGGAACCCTAGATATGACAATATTTCCTTCTATATAAAAGAGTACCATGAGAATCAAGATATGCATAGCAAGCAATTTTTGAATCCATCTCTATTTTCCATAAGTTCACATTCTTTAGGCAACTTGAATGTTCATCAGCCTGCTAGATTTAAAAATAAGATGCGCTTATAGGTACTGCCCTTTCCTAGAGTTTCAGGAGCTGAAAGGCAAAACTCTAAAATTTTATCGAACCCTCGAAATTTGGCGTATTCGGCTCGAGTCGTACCACGGTCGGCCATAGAAGGTATTTAGCAATCAGTTTATATATATAACTTTTTTTAATATTTGTTTTAAACAGACTTTGAGTTTGCGCGGGCAATCAAATAATATACCAATGTACATTGGCTGTCCCGACAGACCGTTCTCTCTCTCTGAAGATTCAGCGCGTTCTATATATATATATATATATATATATATATATAATATATATATATATTATATATATATATATAAGATTATTATCAGTACCGAAAAATAAAGCCTTTGTTCTGTGACTCTGTCTGTGCTTAGTCCATTTAACAGGGTTGCCCGTATTCAGATGTAACCTTAAGGACCGCTACGAGCAGCAATACAGTCATGGACTTAATCGTTTCTACGCTTGACCCACCGGCAGCTTTGCCCTTTCGATTGTTGTCCGCGACGGCCGGGCTGGTGCCGGCTAGTATTGCCCGACGAAACTCCCACAAACATCTTCATCCATGTCTCTGGGCCATTGCTGCCTGAGCTCCCCATGAAGCTCTGCGGAAGAAGATGCTGTCAGGAACACAATCTGCTTCTGCGTACTAGTGTCAACTAGTGCTACAACTTCGACTGCTCGAGCTGACCACCGCCACCGCCGAGGAAGAGACGAGTGATAGCAAACATTTAAACGGCGAACAGGCTAGATGCGCTCAATGCGAGATTTATTAGCAGCCATTACTGTGGCTATTAACTCCTATAGCCTCTCCGGGGTCAGGGGGATAGGTTGGGGTTGGGTTGGGTGGGGTCATTGTCGTAGCCGGTAGTAGTAGTAGTAGTAGAGTTGGTCGTTGTTGTAGTGTAAGGTAACAGCTGGGGCGTCGTTCTTGTCGTCTTCATAGACGACACGATGACGATGGCGACGGGAACCGCGACAGTGTCGCCTGCATAGGCCTACGATTTAAGAAGTGACTCAGGTCAACTTAGCTCTCAGGTCTACTGGCGGCGGCGGCGGCGTGAGCCATGGTGAAGGTCTGAGGGTGAAGTTAGTCGCTGTTGCATACTCGGAGGCCTTGCCGTGCGCGCGGGGCGCTTAGAATGCCTAGACCTCTCAGGCTGGGTGCTGGGCGAGGTTGTCTGACACGGGGGAGGGTACGAGGTTGTTGGAAAGGACAAGACGCAAACGCAACGAGATTCGGTGTCGCTTATCGCCCTAACACGAGCGGCATGCTCGTTCGATTGTCAATCGTGCTCCGCTCATTGCACATCGCCGGCTAACTATGTTGCAGCAATGCTCGATTTGCTGCCGCTGCCTCTTGTACTCACTCGCAGCTTTCGAACGTGCTAGTTAGAGATTAACGTAAACGATTGTCGACACAAGCAGCAAACCTGCGCCCGAGGATTCGAGTCCTTTCCCTTTCGTTTCCCCTCTCTCTGTCTCTCTCTCTATTTACCTCTCTCTCGCTCTTCTCTCTCTCTCAACACTCACACATACACACCCATATAGAAATCCTTTCACTTATTCTCTCTCTCGTTCTAATATATATTTATATGCACATAGAGAGATCAAAGAGCATATGTATACGCGGAACAGAAGGACTCATTTCAAGAGATCTGGTCATCAAAGCCTTCACTCACTGGACAGTACTGCTGCCTGCAGGCCTCGTCAGCTGCTAGAAGCAGTAGCCAGTGTCCAGTGAAGCTAGGCGGATTAATGTGCAGAGCAAGCACAATAGAGACAGCGAGAGAGGGGGGGAAAAGCCATGGGAATGGTGAAACCGAACAGAATCGTTTGGCTTCACTGGCCTCAATAGGCAATAATAGGCAAGCGGGCGAGCGGTAGCCGCTCGTGCTGCTGCTGTAATTCGGCTGGAAATAATACGACGAGCAGTCGCATCGGTGCGGGTCGCGCGAACAATAAGTACCCGGCCATTAAAAAGCGCTGAGGCCCTTGTCCACTGAGGGGCCGGACGACGCAATGTCGGTTGCGTGCGTGTCTACTAGTGGCCAAAGGAAGCCTCGATAGGCTGCCATACAGAGAAGAAGAAGAAGGAGGCTCTCTGGTGGCCTACAACCTTTATACACTACTGGGCGTATAATCTTGGAGCTCAACCTGCTGCTGGTGCGTTACTGCCGCTAGTTTGTTTGCATTCAATAGACGCGCGTGTGTAGTCTAGGGCAAATGATGGTTGGTGCTTGATCATTGTGACCCACACTTAGAGACCTGGCTAGCACGAAGCCTTTATTTAGATCGATCAAGTTACTCAAGCTAGCTGGGGCCAACACGCTGCTCCGAAGGTACTAACTCTGACCACTAGGCTAAGGACTGTTTTGCGTCATACAGTCCACCAGACA